>JADLZN010010653.1:25000-221608 GCA_018155175.1 Sinocyclocheilus anophthalmus | reverse complement strand
GCTACGTTTACACGACAACGATGTAGTAAAAAACTGAAAAGTTTTTTCCTTGCGTTTTTAAAAAATTTCACGTATACACAAAGTTTTCAAAATGATTTTCGTCTACACATTTCTGCGAAAACGGCCAAAAACACTGTATTTCGTTTGCCAGGCCAGTAGTTGGCGCTGTCACCATGTTTGTAAACAGTACCTGTAGACAAGTGACGATTATATGTTGTATATGATGCGTCTCCGCTGTTTGTTGTAATATTGGTGAAGTAAATCCATACTTTGCTGAAGAAGCGTTTGCAAACTCTTGAGCAGCAACAACAGTAACATGTACTCCGTAACATGTATACCGTTAGCATCTCGCTCAAAAATGACCAAAGAGTTTCTATATTTTTCCTATTTAAAACTGGACTCTTCTGTAGTTACATCGTTTACTAAGACCGACGGAAAATGAAAAGTTGCGTTTTTCTCGGCCGATATGGCTAGGAACTATACTCTCTCATTCCGGCGTAATAATCAAGGAACTTTGCGCGTACCATGGGTGCAGCAGGCAATGAATTACGCAGCTGCCTGAAATAGAAAAATTGAGCAAACCAAAACAGAATTTGGTCATTTGAGCGAGATGCTAACGGTCTAATCATATTCAATGATCTATGCTAAGCTACATTTAAAAGTGCTACCGCCAGACCCGGAGTTCGGCTGAATGGATTCGAAAACGGTAAAACTCAACTGTTTAACTCTAGCCGAGTTGGAAAATGAGCCTATTTTCAAAAATAGTGGAGTGTTCCTTTAAGTACATTTCTGAGAAGTACACAGTTAAGTGTACTTACACCATGGTCTGTTGAATACTCAATTCTGATTGGCTGGCAGGTGACACAGCAAGGATGCAAACTCATGGGTAAAAAAAGGTGGCAATGCTTTATTTCAGTATGGTGCCGCATTTCCAACTGAAACAGAATACTGTATAGGGGCGGGGTTTTATTTTTGTGCTCCTCCTCTCACCTCTCACTCATAGCAAACTAATGGTTAGAGGGGTGTGTTTAAGGATATTCTGCCCAAGCTGTCAAACTGACGTCATCAGAAAAGGAATGCCATTCCAGAGCGGAAGCAAATTCGAATTTAATTAAGATATACCAAGACAATCATTGTTTTTTCCTGTGGATATTAACTTGCGGAAAAATTTTTCAGTCGAAAGCCTCGTGCACACCGGGACGATTATCGCGTGCGCTTATCGCCAGCGTTTTTCGACGTGTCTTTTGTGTTCATACCCAAGCAATTTTCACTGGCGATGAGCCGAGTCAACTTGCAAATTCACTCCCTGACATTAGATGGTGATTAATGAAAAACAGAAATAACTGTTAATATCGAATCCTATTTGATCTGCAATTTCTCTCCATAACAACTCCCTCTTATCGAGATTTTTGTAGTCGCTGTCGCGTTTGTCATAAAGCCCTTTGTGTTCAGACACCAATGAGACCAGCAGCTCTACATTCATCTTGCCTCGATGCATCTTCTTGGTCTACTTACTTCCTCTTCGTCGTTAGGTATCAAGTGTGCTCGGCAAGAACGTTTTGTTCTTGAGCGCCACCAAGTCGTGTTTTATTGTAACTTCAGCAGCTCCAGGCACGTGAACAAAAGCACCAATCTCATTGGCCGGCCAGTTTTTAACGCGGCGCGTCAAACCAAAAAAAACTAACCCGAGGTGTTTTTTAAAAAATTACGCTTTTACGCCTTGCGTTTTGCGCGTCGGTGTGCACACCCACATTGGCGCCCTTTGTTTAGTCACGAGGCATTAAACGTCAGCGTCCCGGTGTGAACAAGCCTTAAGACTAGCAATGGGTGTTAACAAATATTGTACATTTTTATTTAATGCAGACTTTAACTGTAGAAGCTGCTAGATATATTCAGACAGCACAGACTTGTTTCTGTTGTAGTTTTGTTACTCTGAATTTACTCACGTTATTTTACTCAGTTACAAACTATTTTACATGCGCTGTCATTCTTCGTTCATTGCTCAGGTTATCCACCGTCAATTCGTGGACATTAGAATTCAGTTGTTTTTTTTACACTGTTTTGTCATTCCTGAATAGAGAAACTGAGCAAAAGGCATTGAGTTGGTACTAATGCTGCCCTACAAAGGCAAAAGACCTCAACTCGCTAGAGTGTAAACTGAGAAAAATGACCTTAAAGCTTTTTATATTATGCCGACAATTAAGTATAGTAGGACCCCTGGAATCTGACAATAATGTTTTAGTAATAAAATTATATTCATTAAAAAAAATTGAGCAAAGGTAGATTTTTACCCCTATGTTGAAGTACTGTACTCTGCCTTTGCATTGTCGCAAAAGTGAGAAGTCAGCCCCCCAAAGGTAAAAGGTAGTACAGCTACTTTTATAATTTTGTTAATTTTGAATAAACGGATGTGAATATTAATTTCAATCATGAAACATATTAACATATGCTTTTTTAATTATTACAATTCATTTTATACCCTAAAAACTAGTCCAGAAAAATTAACGGCGGGAAAAACGAATTCCAGAAAAATTAAAATGGACAAAAAATGAATTGTACAAAATTCATGAATTTGAGAAAATAAATGGATTTCATGGGCCCTACTATAACATCGTACCTCGTTACTGTCCAACAGGATTCCTAGACTGTCTGTGTCCTTTTTTTGCCATTTCTGTTCCTGTTTTGTCCTTATTTGGTCATGTCCTAGTCCCTTGTTTAGTGTGTATTATATTGTATCCCCACCTTGCTATCCCTCGTCAAGTTATAGTAGCGTAATGTGATATTCTGCCCTCTTGTTGTCACTATGGGTAGTGTCACAAAGAGGCGGACTCAAACTAGCGCCTTGATAGTGACTCGTTGTGTCCATTCTGCGAAGTGGACGTATGGCCTGTGTCGAGTGGGGAGATGATAAATCCCTCCGAGTGAATTATACTCACCACTCATGGTAACACTCAGTCCCATCATCCAGTTCGATACAGCTCACGACGGTGGTACATCACCTAGATAGGCATGTACGGTCCTTGTCCACGCGCTCACTGTGGCCCCACTCACATGCTCCAAGTCCCTCCTGTTTCCTCCATGGCTCCTCCCTCCTTCATCACCTCCCTGAACTCTGTCTGCTGGCCCCCTCCCAGGTGTCCGTCCTCCTCCTGAGCCGCCTCCCCCCAATTCCTACCCACCCTCCCCATGTAATTTCCTTCAATGGCGTGATGGGAGTAATGTCAGGATTCTATACGAATTCTGTAGGTGCTCTTTCGCCCCGCGTTCGGTTCCCAAACTAAATGTACATATTACAGTTACTGCGGACGATTTTGCGCGACTATTTCTCATTACCATTTCTATGGGCCTGCTCTGTTAGCATTTCCCTCCGATAAGCTGCCGTGTCTACTAATGGAAGGGGGGTGGGGGTGGAGGACGGGGGATAGGAGCCTTTTGGAGAGTGGGTGGGGGTCTCACAGGGGCGCGTGGGCATTTGTGGGGCGCGGCGTGTTCAACAACAGAACCAGAGAAGACCAACGTTAACACCAGGAGGATGGAGGACGCTGTGATCGGAGCTGTTTTTTGTTGTGTCTCGCGGGTTTCACAATAGTGGACATGGAGAGTCGACGTATACGTAAAGCGATTGAAAGAACGGAAAGGAGGATTAAGAATCTCCAACGACAACTGGCAGTGTTACATTTGCTACAAGTGCCTGCACTTTAGCGTCCGTCCATCTATCGCTGTTCTACTTACTTGCGAAATAAGTTGACACAATGTATGTTTACACAGTGTTTTAAATCATGGCGGGTGAGGGCGTTTTCATACTCGTTTGGCCAATCAGTGTCTACTTACATCACGATTAGTACCAGTTGTGCTGGTTAGAACATGCTCCGGAGTAGGAGCTAATTTGGTTCTCGAAAAAGGCAGTCTGGTACTAAAATCGCACCCAGTTCAGGCGGTGCGAAAATGCCAAAAAGTGGATAGTTCCACAATTAGTTCTGGTACTATGAAAAGATTCCCGCGGTGCGAAAGGCCCTTCTGTTTCGTGTTTTGCCCCTGTTTCTGTTCCGGTTTGCCCTTCCTTGTCAAGTGTCGTATATAATGTGTAGTCTGCCTCTTGTTTCTTTGTCGGGACTACATGTTATGTTCATGTGTCATTCCTCATTCCTGTTGTGGATTTTCCCCTGTGTTTGTTTATTAAAAGACTGTTTAACGCTTCTCCGCGTCTTCTGCGTTCCTTCCGGCAGCGAATCGTGACAGTAACTGTATTATACATATTTTTTCTGATCGTAACAACTGGACAAAAAGTTAAACGTGAGTGGATACCGTTTTGCAACAAATTTATTTGCAGTGTTCACTAACGTTAAAGGGGTCACATGATGCGATTTCAAGTTTTCCTTTGTCTTTGGAGTGCTACCATGCTGTTCGTGCATAGATAAGATCTGTAAAGTTGCAAAGACTAAAGTTTCAAACCCAAAGAGATATTCTTTAGAAGTTAAGACTCGTCCACACCTTCCTAAAATGCCTCGTTTAAACACACGTGCAGAAGTGGGCAGCCCCAGACTAACAGGCTGGCACTGAGGGAATAATCTGAATTATACAGTGGGGCAAAAAAGTATTTAGTCCGCCACCAATTGTGCAAGTTCTCCCACATTTAAAAAGATGAGAGAGGCCTGTAATTTGTATACCTCAACTATGAGAGACAAAAAGAAAAAAAAAAATCCAGAAAATCACACTGTAGGATTTTTAAAGAATTAATTGGTAATTCCTCTGTAAATAAGTATTTGGTCACCTACAAGCAAGCAATATTTCTGGCTCTCACAGACCTGTAACTTCTTCTTAAGAGGCTCCTCTGTCCTCCAATCGTTACCTGTATTAATGGCATCTGTTTTAACTTGTTATCAGTATAAAAGACACCTGTCAACCTCAAACAGTCACACTCCAAACTCAAGTTTGGCCAAGACCAAAGAGCTGTCAAAGGGTACCAGAAACAAAATTGTAGACCTGCAGTAGGCTGGGAAGACTGAATCTGTAATAGGTAAGCAGCTTGGTGTGAAGATATCAACTGTGGGAGCAATTATTAGAAAATGGAAGACATACAAGACCACTGATAATCTCCCTCGATCTGGGGCTCCACGCAAGATCTCACCCCGTGGGGTCAAAATGATCACAAGAACTGTGAGCAAAAATCCAGAACCACACGGGGGGACCTAGTGAATGATTTGCAGAGAGCTGGGACCAAAGTAACAAGGCTACCATCAGTAACACACTGCGCCGCCAGGGACTCAAATCCTGCAGTGCCAGACGTGTCCCCCTGCTTAACCCAGTACATGTCCAGGCCCGTCTGAAGTTTGCTAGAGAGCATTTGGATGATCCAGAAGAGGATTGGGAGAATGTCATATGGTCAGATGAAACCAAAATATAACTTTTTGGTAAAAACTCAACTTGTCGTGTTTGGAGGAGAAAGAATTCTGAGTTGCATCCAAAGAACACCATTCCTACTGTTAAGCATGGGGGTGGAAACATCATGCTTGGGGGCTGTTTTTCTGCAAAGGGACCAGGTCGACTGATCCGTGTAAATGAAAGAATGAATGTGGCCATGTATCGTGAGATTTTGAGTGAAAACTCCTTCCATCAGCAAGGGCATTGAAGATGAAATGTGGCTGGGTCTTTCAGCATGACAATGATCTCAAACACACCGCCCGGGCAACGAAGGAGTGGCTTCGTAAGAAGCATTTCAAGGTCCTGGAGTGGCCTAGCCAGTCTCCAGATCTAAACCCCATAGAAAATCTTTGGAGGGAAAATCCGTGTTGCCCAGCGACAGCACCAAAACATTACTGCTCTAGAGGAGAACTGCATGGAGGAATGGGCCAAAATACCAGCAACAGTGTGTGAAAACCTTGTGAAGACTTACAGAAATGTTTGACCTCTGTCATTGCCAAGAAAGGGTATATAAAGTATTGAGATGAAATTTTGTTATGGACCAAATACTTATTTTCCACCATAATTTGCAATAAATTCTTTAAAAATCCTACAATGTGATTTTTCTGGATTTTTTTTTGTTCTACCTCGTTTCACGAGTGGTTAAATTCCCTTAGAGAATTTAAACAAGCATAGAGTTTAGCCTTCTGTTTACTGCCTTACAGTTAGGCTCTACCCAGTTTTCAGAGAGAGAAGATGGTTTTGTTTACGTGCGTTCTGCTTGGTTGACATCTGAAAAGCTGAGTCCGTTTCTCTGTGGCCTACGGGATGGCGCTGGAGGGAAATTCCTTCGCTTGTTGGCTGTTTGCTGTGACGTTGAAATGACGTTTTGGAATGACTTCCTTTTGGAAAAGCCTCCGAGATTGGTTGCTTCTTGTGCCCAGAACTCAGCAGTTTTTGCCCGGGGTCTTACAGTCTGAGTTTGCGTTAAGTTCTTTGAAGATCGTGTTTCTCTGAATTGTTTGAGTTTTGGATGACCGATCGCTTTGATTTAGGGGGGTGGGTGGAGCGTGGGAGCACAAGGTGGGAGTGCTCTTAACACGGCGTCAGGCGAAAAGCAAGCAAGCAAATCTGTTCTGCATTGAGTTTTGTTCCGCTGCATAAGTCCGTCCCACGACGCGACCTTCCAATCGCCTTCTTGCGCAGGCGGAGCGTGCATACATTAACAAGAGGCCCCCATTTATTATGTGGAGAAATTAAGATTTGCAGGTTTTGTTAATACTCCTATATAGTGTCGTTCAACACATATTGTTTGAAATAACAGCTTTTCAATTATTTCACTATTCTGCAATCATCACGAGTTTCCGTTCGATACTAAACTTCACCTATCTCACACATATATTAATAACCTCATTTCCTAAAAAGGGGTAATAAACACTGATTAAAGTTGCACCGATTACAGAACACATCAAGCATATATAAGACATGAAACATATTATTTGTGAATATAGTTGCTCCGATACTTTCAATGATTTTCAATGATTGTCTCAGAAATCGTCCTTTTCTTTGGAATGCAAAGGGGGAAAAGGGGAGGTGTCCTGAGGTCATGCCCATGTCACGAGTGTAGGTCTGCCATTCTTCTCGCTCGGACATGGAGCTCTAAAATTGTCTCTTTTGTTGACGGGATTATCAATTTATGTGTTAAGCGGTCATGAGGTCCGTGCGATTCTGTGTGGGACTCTGTCTAGATACCAGGTTCTTTGTTTCCGTGGTCCATTAGATGGTTTATTTATGCTGAAGCCAGTCACGAAACCTACTGACGTTCTGTTGCTTAAATGAATCCAGATGGGGGGGGGGGGTCAGTTCTTGTTGTTTCTTGTAAAGATAAGCAGAGAGAGACAGGAACTCAATTGAGAAAGTCGGCGCCTGGGCTGACCATGGTTCAGCTTTTACTCTCATATGGTTTGAGAAGAGATGTTAGTTTCTAGGTGGAATGCGGAGATTCCTCTTTCATTTGTGTGATGTTTGCAAATGCCTTACACAAAGGACGAACATTCTCTCAGCCACGTTAGGAGAATGTTATAAGGATGTCATTGAGGCCGGAGGTGATGAAATGTTTTTATAAAACTTTCTTGTAATGTGACATATTAACAAAGCTGGAACATTTTACCTGCAACATTTTGAGGATGTTTTTTTGAGGTAACAGATTGTACAATGTTGTCAATAAAACGAAGGAAGAACATTCTCTCAGCCACATTAGGAGAACTTTATAAGGACATCATTGAGGCCTGAGATGGTGTAATGTTTTTTATAAAACGTTTTGGAATATTCTTGTGTTTACAAAGCTACACTCTAAAAAAAAAGATGGTTCTTTAACCTCTTTGATCAGTGATAATTTTAGAACTAATGAACAAACAAAACATGCAAAATTATTATTAAAATTTAAAATTAAATTATTTGCAACTGTAACAGTTTTTCATTCAAATAAATCTAAAACATTAAACTGCTAATCATGATAATTATCCAGTTACTGAAAAACTAAAGCAACTTTTACAAAGTGTAGGAAGACACTCAAGGCAGTCACTAAGAAGGTTTGTCCTCTAACCGACTGGAAAACAAAGCCACTGAAAGACAAGAAAGGGAGAAAGAGAAAGTGGGATAGTGTGGAAGCAGAACAAATCAAATTTGCAACCTGTGGTATACACGTGTATGTGTGAAAACTAACCTATACCGCTTCACGCCAGCCTGCCACACTTGCTTCAACTGCGCCGACTCAGAAGACACCCACTGCAGATAAGAGGGAAAAAGAGAGAGCAAAAAGTGTGTGAGCAGAACAAGGAAAATTAGAATTAGGAAATTAGAATAAATCAAAGCTATGGGTTTCAAGCCTAGGAAATCTTTTTTTTTCTAATGTGTGCATTAGGTGGAACACAAAAGCTCCCTATAACAGAAAGAATCAGGATCAAAACTTACTGGTCATGCATCCCTCGCTGTTATAGTCTCACACCAGCAATGGCTTTTCTTCCTTCATCTCCCTCCTCCGAACTATTTTTCAGGGTCTGATGTATCCACCTAAACTTGGAAACATTTCTGGAACAACTATTAGATTTGAACAATGTAACATGTAAACTAAAAACAGTTCACGCATGATAAAAAAAACTATTAATATTTCCCACCTTGCTCATGCCAGTCATTGTAACAGTCCCATTTTGGTAAAAAAAAAAAACACAGTGGCACCTCACAGGTTGCACACACAACTGGTGTCTTCTGATCTGTGACGTGCTTCGGATTGTGGCAATCGACTTTTGAAGCCTGAGGAGTAGCTGTGCCTGATTCCAACCCTGCAAGTTCTAGAACAAGTGTTTCCCTGAATGCTTTCTGGGTCAGGGGTCTTTCCTTCTTTGCTCTGGCCAGATCCTGATGCAAAATGAAGGCATTGACAACGGCAATATCTACAAAGTGGTAAAAGAAGGTCCGATACCACTTTCATCTCTTGTGGAGCACTTTGTAGTATCCAATGAGATCATCGGACAGGTCCACTCCCCCCATGAACCTGTTGTAGTCCAGCACAGCACCTGGAATAGGCACATGCACTTGAGACCACTGCCCATCATTGTCCTTCACCCTCCTTTCCACTGTGTCACCTTCATACGCTTTGTGGAATGTAGAACACATCGGTACTTCCCGAGTGTCTTTCCATTCCACAAACAGCAGCTCATCCTCTCTGAGCCATCGCATGGACCCTTGTGGAGCATTCCGCGGCAGTCTGTTGGTGGTTGTCTTTGGGAAACCGATCCTGTTTGGACGAATGGTGCCACATGCCCAAATCCTCTTAGAGAGGAGGTCTCTGAAAAGCATGGGACTGGTGTAAATGTTGTCAACGTACAGCTTGTAACCAGTGCCCAACATCTTTTCATCTATGAGTGACATGACAGACTCATAGCTCAGCCCATTCTGAGATGGCATGGACTTACCCTCATACACAAAGAACTCACAGGTGTAACCACTTAGTGAGTCTGCCAAGACAAAAAGCTTGTAGCCCCATTTAGTGGGTTTGTTCTACATGTATTGCTTGAGTCCAGACCTTGCCTTTGATGCCACCGTCCTCTCATCTATGGAGATGTTCTGATTTGGATGAAAAAATGTTCTGCAGGCATCCCTCATGTTGTCATAGAGAGGCTTGATCTTCCCCAAGCGGTCGTAGGCTGCTGTTCCCTTCTTCTTTTCATTTTCTTCTTCATCCTGAGGATCGCTAAGATGAAGAGCATTTGTGATGTTCAGAAACTTCCCACAGGACATGATCTTAGCAGGAAGGGGAACACTATAGATTTGAAACCTCTTCCAATAATCAGTCACAGCAGAGACCTTCACAAGACCCATGTACACAACAAGTCTTCATGTCTTCTACAGAGATGTTATGCCATGGCTTGTCTCTTCCCTGCTGATTTTTGGATCCATAGGCATTTGTGTGCTGAACGATGGTTTGCAGCACAGATGAAGAAAAGAAAAGCTGAAACAACTGCAGTGCTGTGTATGATGCAGTTGTCACCAACTGTGGCCCAAGTTCACGAGCAGGCCTAAACACAGGCTTGGGAGGCCCAGTGTCATCTTCATCCACATTATGCCATCTTTTCTGTGAGGTGCTAGGGGACACAGCAGCGACTGACTGGCTCCTTCTCCCTCTCCCTTTACCGCTACCTCTAGTAGCTGCAGCAGATTCAGATGGAGACTCAGATGCAGATGATGATGATGATGATGATGATGAATATGACTGCCGTGGTCTCTTCTGTCGCTCAGGACTGGACTCTGGATTCCAGTCCTCATCTGTGTCAGTTGAAGGCCTATTTTACAGCACAGAGAAACACACACACACACACACACCACACACAAGTAAAAGAGGATTTTAGTCAAATATAGGAGACATACAACTATTAGCAGCATCAATATTTCTTCACATTACAATTATAAATGCTTGTTTGCCAAATAGTTTTTGCTTATAATGCACAGGATTATAAATGCTTTGTAATACTTATACTTTCCCCCACATATTTTCACCTTGTAATCCTTTCCTTACATTATTTTTATATTCAATTAATTGGATTCACACACACACTCACACATATACAGTGGGGAAAAAAAGTATTTAGTCAGCCACCAATTGTGCAAGTTCTCCACTTAAAAAGATGAGAGAGGCCTGTAATGTTCATCATAGGTATACCTCAACTATGAGAGACAAAAGGAGAAAAAAAATCCAGAAAATTCACATTGTAGGATTTTTAAAGAATTATTTGCAAATTATGGTGGAAAATAAATATTTGGTCAATAACAAAATTTCATCTCAATACTTTGGTATATACCCTTTGTTGGCAATGACAGAGGTCAAACGTTTTCTGTAAGTCTTCACAAGGTTTTCACACACTGTTGCTGGTATTTTGGCCCATTCCTCCATGCAGATCTCCTCTAGAGCAGTAATGTTTTGGGGCTGTCGTGGGCAACACGGATTTTCAACTCCCTCCAAAGCTTTTCTATGGGGTTGAGATCTGGAGACTGCTAGGCCACTCCAGGACCTTGAAATGCTTCTTACGAAGCCACTCCTTCTTTTGCCCGGGCGGTGTGTTTGGGATCAGTGTCATGCTGAAAGACCCAGTCACGTTTCATCTTCAATGCCTTTGCTGTTGGAAGGAGGTTTTCACTCAAAATCTTACGATACATGGCCCCATTCATTCTTTTCGTTTACACGGATCAGTCGTCCTAGTCCCTTTGCAGAAAAACAGCCCCAAAGCATGATGTTTCCACCCCCATGCTTCACAGTAGGTATGGTTTTCTTTGGATGCAACTCAGCATTCTTTTCTCCTCAAATTGAGTTTTTACCAAAAAGTTATATTTTGGTTTCATCTGACCATATGACAGTCTCCAATCCTCTTCTGGATCATCCAAATGCTCTCTAGCAAACTTCAGACGGGCCTGGACATGTACTGGCTTAAGCAGGGGGACACGTCTGGCACTGCAGGATTTGAGTCCCTGGCGGCGCAGTGTGTTACTGATGGTAGCCTTTGTTACTTGGTCCCAGCTCTCTGCAGGTCATTAACTAGGTCCCCCCGTGTGGTTCTGGGATTTTTTCTCACAGTTCTTGTGATCATTTTGACCCCAAGGGGTGAGATCTTGCGTGGAGCCCCAGATCGAGGGAGATATCAGTGGCTGTATGTATTCCATTTTCTAATAATTGCTCCCACAGTTGATTTCTTCACACCAAGCTGCTTACCTATTGCAGATTCAGTCTTCCCAGCCTGGTGCAGGTCTACAATTTTGTTTCTGGTGTCCTTTGGTCTTGGCCATGGTGGAGTTTGGAGTGTGATTGTTTGAGGTTGTGGACAGGTGTCTTTTATACTGATAACAAGTTCAAACAGATGCCATTAATACAGGTAACGAGTGGAGGACAGAGGAGCCTCTTAAAGAAGAAGTTACAGGTCTGTGAGAGCAGAAATCTTGCTTGTTTGTAGGTGACCAAATACTTATTTTACCGAGGAATTTACCAATTAATTCTTTAAAAATCTTACAATGTGATTTTCTGGATTTTTTTTCTCATTTTGTCTCTCATAGTTGAGGGGTATACCTATGATGAAAATTACAGGCCTCTCTCATCTTTTTAAGTGGGAGAACTTGCACAATTGGTGGCTCACTAAATACTTTTTTGCCCCACTGTACATATATACATACATACATATCAGTGAGACATATTCATATTCATTAGATGCTAACTGCATTTCGTTGCCTTGTACCTTATGTAACCCGCACAAGGTTACTGGAGTGCAACTCTCTACTGTGCCTGTGGGTGGCGCGTACACCCCAGGGAATTACTATAAAAAAAATTTAAAAAACACGCCTTTCCTCCGGTGAAGACACTACTAGAAAGCAACAAGGACTGATTGAAAGCTGTGAGAGAGAGAGTTAAGCTGCATGACAGCGAGCTTCTCAAGATACCTCCGATTGGTTATAGAAAGGGATAGACCATCTGAATCTGACCCTGGTGGTCAGTGGCGAGCCAACCGCAGAAGTGAACAGACCAAGAGCCTGGTGTGTTCTTTGGAACCATTATCATCCTATGCCTTCATTTGAAATACAGATAAGAACACACGTAAACCTACCCGGGTAGTGAAAAGAACGTACATACTCCAAGACACACACACACCTAGAACTTTCTTGGACTCTTTCTTTATTTGAAGTTATTTATTTTGGGTTTATAGTGCGCTGTGCACTCAGGAAGCCGGCTTAGGTAGGCAGGGAATGTAAATAACTGCCATTCATTTTGTATAATACATTTCTCAAATCTACCTGTTTTGTGTTGTCTGTTCTCTGCTGACCTTTTACTATTTCAGGCTCCGTAGTCGTACCTAGAGGTTCTGATATTAGCCCAGATTGAATTCCTTACTACTTAAATTAGTTATCAGTTACACTAACCTGAGACACGGGTTACAAGTGGCGAGCCAGCCAGGAGTCTGGTTATGTGTTAGCAGTGAACCACAGTATGCGTGTGTGAAACTATTTTCACGTGTGTAAGCTATTTGTCGCATTTATAGATTACTCTTTACCAAACATGGAGTTCATAACAAGCTCAGGTATCAAAGTCCCCAATGCAGTAATGGTGAGTAGTTTGCTTGAATCACCAGAAGATGAGGAGATCGTAGACTTCCTTAAGAAGTATGGCTCCATAAGGCTTGTCCCAGTTACTGACATTAACTCAGAATTTTATAAAAACCTTATTATTGAGTATCAAGATGGTGTTGCTATTGAAGCCTTAGCCCCTCTTCTGCTCTACACACATGAACTTAAGGACAATCCAGATGTAAAATACTACGTTCAAGCTCTGGCAAGTGTGTACACAACTAAAATTGGCTGCAGTGTTACCAAAGCCTACCTTGATGAAATAAAGAAGTTAGCTAAACTGAGTGGACGAGGCTTCGAAGAGGTGCTGAAAGACATGATGTCAGAGATCAGTGAGACAATCGAGACTGATGGCAGTGGTGACAATGAGTTTGGAGCCAGACCGCTCAACACGTCTCTTGACACATTTGAACCCCCACACCCCCAGCGGCTCCCAAATTCTTCTCGGGAAAGGTTCATTCATAGTGGTGCTGAGCCATGCCCACCAGCTGATGTGAAGCGATGTCTGTCCGTTGTGGAGAGCGACCTGAATCCACCTGAAATTCAAAAGGTCATTGTTGAGCACATTGTGAGGAGAGATGAATTAAACACACATTCACACTTTCCCATCAAGCTCCGTTCATTCTCAGGCAAGCTTCCCAGACCCAATAGTGAGACAGACTACGACACATGGCGTTCACATGTTGAGCTTCTCAGGAAAGACCCCACCCTGTCTAATCTTCAGAAATCACGGAAAATCTTTGAAAGTTTGCTCTCCCCTGCAGCGGATATTGTCAAAAGACTAAACCCTGAAGCTACTCCTGAAACCTACCTTCAACTGCTGGATGCAGCCTTTGGAACCGTTGAGGACGGCGAGGAGCTTTTCGCCCAGTTTATGAATACTCTTCAGGATCCTGGTGAAAAGGCCTCTACTTACCTCTGCCGCCTTCAAGCTGCCCTGAACCTTGCTGTTAGGAGAGGAGGAGCTGCTGCTGGAGAAGCAGATAGACACATTCTCAAACAGTTTTGTCGTGGGTGTTGGGACAACCCTTTGCTCTCTGACCTCAACCTCGAAGAAAAGAAAAGTCACCCGCCAGCATTTTCAGAGCTCCTGTTATTAATCCGCACTGAGGAGGATAGGCACGCAGCTAAAGCCACACGTATGAAGAAGCACCTTGACTCACACCGGCAGCGGGCTATGGCAAGTTCTCAGAGTGCATGCGTCTGCAGTCAACAAGCAGCATTCCAGCCTGAGTCCGACCCATTGACAGAGCTTAAACAGCAGGTGGCGTCTCTGCAGAGCCAACTCACCACGCTGATGTCTAAGAAAGCCAAGAAAGCCCCAAAGACCAAGGGGAACTCTGAGCATCAATCAGGTGGGCCAGCATCTAAACTTGACCCCAGAGCACCAAGCTGGAAACCTACCAACTCAAAGACAAACACCCAGCCGAGACCTTGGTATTGTTTCAACTGCGGCGAGGACGGTCACATTTCCTCAGCTTGCAGTAACAATCCAAACCCCACTCTCGTCAATGAAAAAAGAGATCAATTGAAAGAAAAGCGGCGCCTCTGGGAGGCTAAAGAACACTCACCGGACAATAGGGATTTATAGATGGAGTCTCAGTTGCAGGGCAAACTGAGGCTGGAGCAGTTCACCAACGCCCTGCTAAGGATAAAAGTGATACCAAACCCAAGTTCAGTGCTGCCTTGAACCAATCTAATGTTAGAAAACACCCCTTCAGAGTTCCAAAAAAAACTTATAGGCACGAGAAGCACAGGCCAAGTTACCATCCAAGGCAAACAGTTCAGCTGTCTCCTTGACACAGGTTCACAAGTAACCACAGTCACCAAGTCCTTCTATGACGAATACCTACATGAGCAACAGATCGAACCACTCTATAACCTTCTGGAAGTTGAAGGGGCCAATGGTCAATCTGTGCCCTACCTTGGATATGTTGAAGTCACAATCACCTTCCCAAAACAGTTCCTTGGAGCTGAATATGAAGTCCCAACATTGGCCTTGGTTGTTCCAGACAGCGGCACTTCAGGGTACCAGATACTTGTTGGTACAAACACACTCGATGTAGCATATGGTATGTGCAGAGAGAAAAGTCCAGCAAGCTACCATCCTGTCCCAAACGGCTACAAAACGGTGCTGAAAGTACTTCAACTGAGACAGGAACAAAGCCATGACAGTAACATCGGACTGGTGAGGATGCAAGGCAGAGACAGAAAACTCATTCCAGCTGGAGGAACAGTTGTTCTGGAGGGAGTGGCATCAGTTAAAGAGTTCCATACAGAGAGGTCTGCTATCATGGAGTACCCTTCATCCTCTTCTCTGCCTGGAGGGCTGCTAGTAAAGCCCTGTCTCATTGATCTACCAGGCAGACTACCAGTTGTGATCTCAAATGAGTCGGAACACGACATTATTATCCCAGCTAAGAGTGTGATTGCTGAGCTCAGTGCAATCCAGGTCATTCTGTCTCACAAACAGAGCGTGACCGATCCATCTGAACCAGAACCCTCCAAGGTAGCTGACCTAGCCTTTGACTTTGGTGAGTCCCCGGTCCCTCCAGAATGGAAAGACAGAATTACTCGACAACTGAATAGCATGCCTGAGGTCTTCACCCAGAACGACACTGACTTTGGAAGGACAGACAAAGTCAAGCATCACATCAAACTGTCCAATGAAACACCATTCAAACTCAGAGCTCGGCCGATACACCCACACGACGTAGAAGCTGTTCGTCAACATCTTCAAGAGCTTCTCGATGCTGGGGTGATTCGTGAAAGTGAGTCTCCATTCTCCTCTCCAATCGTTGTAGTCAGGAAGAAGAATGGCCAGGTACGCCTCTGTATAGACTACAGGAAACTGAACCTGCAGACGGTGAAAGACGCCTATGCACTTCCGAGGATGGATGATACCTTCACAGCACTCTCCGGTTCCAAGTGGCTCAGCGTCCTCGATCTAAAGTCTGGCTACTATCAGATCGAAGTCGACGATATTGACAAGCCAAAGACCAACTTCGTATGCCCACTTGGTTTCTGGGAGTTTAATCGCATGCCTCAGGGAGTGACAAACGCCCCAAGTACCTTACAGAGACTGATGGAAAAGTGCATGGGAGACATGAACTTGAAGGAAGTTGTCGTTTTCCTGGATGACTTGATAGTCTTCTCGAAAACTTTAGAAGATCATGAAGCCAGACTCACCAAGGTTCTCAACCGCCTGAAGGAGTATGGGCTTAAGTTGTCCCCGGAAAAATGTAGATTCTTCCAGTCCTCAGTCCGGTACTTGGGGCATGTGGTCTCAGAGCAGGGAGTAGAGACCGACCCGGAAAAGATTGCAGCGCTAGAGACCTGGCCAGTCCCTCAGCATCTAAAAGAGTTGAAAGCCTTCCTTGGATTCTGTGGGTATTATAGAAAGTTCATTAAAGGCTATTCAAGTATAATGAAACCGCTGAACGACTTGACATCTGGCTACCCACCTCCAAGGAAGCACCCAAAGTCCAAGGAAAGGAGTGGCCAATACTACCACCCCAAAGAACCATTTCTGAACCGTTGGACTCCCGCCTGCCAACAGGCATTCGAGATGATCATCGGCAAGTTGACAACGTCCCCAGTTCTGGCCTTCGCAAATCCTGCACTTCCTTACATCCTTCACACGGATCCAAGTTCCACCGGCCTCGGAGCGGCCTTATATCAGGAGCAGGAGGGACAGCTGCGTGTCATCGCCTATGCAAGCAGAGGGTTATCACGTAGTGAGTCCCGTTATCCAGCTCACAAGCTTGAGTTTTTAGCGCTGAAATGGTCTGTAACGGAGAAGTTCAGTGATTACCTCTATGGCAATCAGTTCACAGTAGCCACTGACAGCAATCCCCTAACCTACATACTTACCTCAGCCAAACTCGATGCAACCAGCTACAGGTGGTTAGCTGCTATCTCTACCTTCTCCTTTAAGCTCCAGTACCGGCCGGGAAAGCAGAATGGAGATGCTGACGCACTATCACGACGTCCCCATGGCAACCTGCGTGATGACCCCTCATCTCAAAAAGAGTGGGACAGGATCCGCAAGTTCACACGACACCATCTATCAGATCCAGACAACATTGAGGCTGTGGATCAGGGGGTTGTTCGTGCCATCTGTGAGAGACAACTTATTTATTGTGCCAATGATGGAATGGGCAGAGATGGAAGTATCTCCCTCGTCGAGAGCCTTGCCATCTCTGGAGATGCTGTACCTGACAGTTTTGAGCAGGAAGATGGGCTTGGAGGGCTTCCCATCGTCCCACACCTATCAGAAGCAGATCTCAGAGACAAACAGAGAGCTGACCAGTGCATTAAACATGTCATTTCCCAGATTGAGCGTGACGAGAAACCACCGCCCGCTGTGAGAGCCTTGCTTCCAGACCTACCTCTGTTGTTGAGAGAGTTGACCAGGCTTGAACTGCGGAACGGCATCCTCTATAGAACACGCCAAGAAGAAGGCCAAACACAGTACCAGCTAGTCTTACCTGAAGAACTTCGTGAGACAGTCTTAATGAGCCTGCATGACAACATGGGTCATATGGGAAAAGACCGCACGCTGGACTTGGTCAGAGCCAGATTCTACTGGCCGAGGATGGCCTCTGACATTGAGAGGAAAGTCAAGATGTGTAACAGGTGTGTGCTCAGGAAAACCTTACCTGAGAGGGCAGCACCTTTAGTGAACATCATGACAACAAGACCGCTTGAACTGGTCTGCATGGATTTCTTTTCTATAGAACCGGACAGAAGTAACACAAAGGACATTCTTGTGATCACAGATCACTTCACAAAATACGCAGTGGCTATCCCAACACCAAACCAAAAGGCTCAAACGGTTGCAAAGTGCTTATGGGACAATTTCATCATCCATTATGGTATTCCAGAGAAACTGCACAGCGACCAAGGTCCTGATTTTGAGTCGCGGCTAATCAAACAACTGTGTGAAGTTGCAGGCATACAGAAAATTCGAACAACTCCGTACCACCCAAGGGGCAACCCGGTGGAACGTTTTAACCGCACTCTCTTAGACATGCTTGGCACTCTGGAAAACCAGGATAAGTCACACTGGAAGGACTTTGTGAAGCCTTTGGTCCACGCGTACAATTGTACCAGAAGTGAAGTGACTGGGTTCACACCGTATGAGTTAATGTTCGGACGCCAGCCACGCCTGCCAGTCGACCTTGCATTCGGCTTACCTGTCAAAGAAGAGCAACAGAAGTCACACTCCCAGTATGTAAAGCACCTCAAATCCCACCTCGAGGAGAGCTACAAAATAGCTACAAGGAGTGCTGCCAAGGTAGCTGAAAAGAACAGAACAAGGTTTGACAAGCGTGTGACTCCTTCTGCTCTGGACATTGGAGACAGAGTACTTGTCAGGAACGTACGCATTCGTGGAAAGCACAAGCTTGCTGATAAATGGGAGTCCACCGTCCATGTGGTAGTGAGGAAAGCTGGAGACCTCCCCGTCTATACAGTAAAACCAGAGACCGGAGAAGGCCCCTGGCGCACGCTGCATGGAGACCTCTTGCTCCCATGTGGGTTCCTCCATGTAACAGCAGAAGAGCAACCCAAACCACTCGAGCGCCGCAAGACACGCCAGAACATTCGCAGTGACCCAAGAGAAGTTGATCAGTCCTCGGATGAGGATGATATCATTCCTGTTACCTGATCCCAAAGAGAACCAGTCCCAGAAGTAACCAGATATATTGTCCCGCGAGATGTTCTAAGACACCATGGTCCAAGCCATTCTAAAGAGAATCTGATGACAAACCTCAACAAGGAGACTGATGATGTTCCAGCTAATGAGAGAAGCCTACCTGATGTTGCTCCAGTCAACAGAGTAACACTGAACCTGAACTTACCTGGAAATGAACCTGTGGAAATAGAAGACTTACCTGGAAGTGAATCTGTGAAAAGGGAGACAAACTTATCTGACAATGGCAACCTTGTGAAAGGCTCAGATGAGGACTGCCCTGAACAACTTCCAGTCCCGTCCGACATGCCAGAATGTGATGAGACAACTGTTCTTGAAAATGAAGGGGAAGAGGAGATTAAGGAGATGGAGGGACAAGCATATACTGATGACCTAGTCAGGAGATCCGTGAGGAATCGTCAGCCACCTAGGCGGCTGGACTACACTGAACTGGGAAACCCCTTAGTCACAGTGGTGAAGTCATTCTTTCAAGGGCTGACCACTGTGTGGAACGACATCATAAGTGAGAGTGATGCATCAGCTCATCCCCCTGTTCTGTTCCCTCCGGTGATAACCGTTTGAACATTGCCATGCACAGGGACGTGCATAAGTTAGGAGGGGAGAGTGTAACCCGCACAAGGTTACTGGAGTGCAACTCTCTACTGTGCCTGTGGGTGGCGCGTACACCCCAGGGAATTACTATTAAAAAAACAAAACAAACACGCCTTTCCTCCGGTGAAGACGCTACTAGAAAGCAACAAGGACTGATTGAAAGCTGTGAGAGAGAGAGAGTTAAGCTGCATGACAGCGAGCTTCTCAAGATACCTCCGATTGGTTTTAGAAAGGGATAGACCATCTGAATCTGACCCTGGTGGTCAGTGGCGAGCCAACCGCAGAAGTGAACGGACCAAGAGCCTGGTGTGGCCAGCCGTGGCATCTTTGGAACCATTATCATCCTGTGCCTTCATTTGAAATACAGATAAGTACACACGTAAACCTACCCGGGTAGTGAAAAGAACATACATACTCCAAGACACACACACACCAAGAACTTTCTTGGACTCTTTCTTTATTTGAAGTTATTTATTTTGGGGGTTATCGTGCGCGTGCACTCAGGAAGTCCGCTTAGGTAGGCAGAGAAGCTAATATCAATGCCATTCATTGGATGTAGCATCAATTTTCTCAAAGCCTACTGTTGTGTTGTTGTTCTTGTGACTGTTTTGTGTTGTCTGTTCTTTGCTGACCTTTTACTATTTCAGGCTCCGTAGTCGTACCTAGAGGTTCTGATATTAGCCCAGCTTTAATTCCTTACTACTTAAATTAGTTATCAGTTACACTAACCTGAGACACGGGTTACATATGCATGTGCATGACAATAAGTGAATCTAATATAATAACGAGTTATATATATATTATATATATATATATATATATATCATAAGATTATAATGTGATTCTTAGTACACTGAACAAATTATAAATGCAACACTTTTGTTTTTGCCCTCATTTTTGCATGAGCTGAACTCAAAGATCTAAGACGTTTTATATGTACACAAAAGGCCTATTTCTCTCAAATATTGTTCAGAAATATGTCTAAATTTGTGTTAGTTAGCACTTCTCCTTTGCCGAGATAATCTATCAACCTCACAGGTGTGGCATATCAAGATGCTGATTAGACAGAATGATTATTGCAAAGGTGTGCCTTAGGCTGGCCACAAAATAAAGGGCACTCTAAAATGTGCAGTTTTATCACACAGCACAATGAAACAGATGTCGCAAGTTTTTAGGGAGCATGCAATTGGCATGCTGACAGCAGGAATGTCCACCACAACTGTTGCCCGTGAATTGAATGTTCATATCTCAACCATAAGCCTCTCCAAAGACGTTTCAGAGAATTTGGCAATACATCCAACCAGCCTCACAACCGCAGACCACATGTAACCACACCAGCCCAGGACCTCCCCATCCAGCATCTTCACCCCCAAGACCGTCTGAGACCAGCCACCCGGACAGCAGCTGCAACAATCGGTTTGCATAACCAAAAAATATTTGCACAAACTGTCAGAAACCGTCTCAAGGAAGCCCATCTGCATGCTTGTCGTCCTCATCGCGGTCTCGACCTGACTGCAGTTCGTCGACGTAACCGACTTGAGTGGGCAAATGCTAAACTGATGGCGTCTGGCACTTTGGAGAGGTGTTCTCTTCATGGATGAATCTCGGTTTTCACTGTACAGGGCAGATGGTAGACAGCATGTATGGTGTTGTGTGGGTGAGTGGTTTGCTGATGTCAATTTTGTGGATCGAGTGGCCCATGGTGGCTTTGGGGTTATGGTATGGGCAGGCGTATTTTATGGACAACGAACACAGGTGCATTTTATTGATGGCATTTTGAATGCACAGAGATACCGTGACGAGATCCTGAGGCCCATTGTTGTGCCATTCATCCACGACCATCACCTCATGGTGCAGCATGATAATGCACGGCCCCATGTTGCAGGGATCTGTACACAATTCCTGGAAGCTGAAAACACCCCAGTTCTTGCATGGCCAGCATACTCTCCGGACATGTCACCCATTGAGCATGTTTGGGATGATCTGGATCGGCGTATACGACAGCGTGTTCCAGTTCCTGTCAATATCCAGCAACTTCACACAGCCATGGAAGAGGAGTGGACCAACATTCCACAAACCACAATCAACAACCTGATCAACTCAATGCGAAAGAGATGTGTTGCACTGCGTGAGGCAAATGGTGGTCACACCAGATACTGACTGGTTTTCGGACCCCCCCGGACCCCCCAATACAGTAAAACTGCACATTTTAGAGTGACCTTTTATTGTGGCCAATTTTATTGTGGCCAGCCTAAGCAACCTGTGCAATAATCATGCTGTCTAATCAGCATCTTGATGTGTCACACCTGTGAGGTGGATGGATTATATCGGCAAAGGAGAAGTGCTCACTAACACAGATTTAGACAGATTTGTGAACAATATTTGAGAGAAATAGGCCTTTTGTGTACATAGAAAAAGTCTTAGATCTTTGAGTTCAGCTCATGAAAAATGGGGGCAAAAACAAAAGTGTTGCGTTTATAATTTTGTTCAGTGGATGTATATATAAACCTACACATTACTCATGTTGCACACTAAATTTTGTACCTCACCGTTGTCACAGTAAATACATGATAAACATATACAAACATTCAATCCAATGATGTTGAAACTTACTGATCTAAAACGGGATCGAGTCCATGAATAAACATCTCTTGAGCTGAATCGACGCTCGAAACTGTGCTATCCTGGTCTGAGAACGCATTCTCTCAAGTCTTTCTGCTGCTCTTTGTCGCTGCTTCTCATCACCTCCTCCAAAACACACAACACCACAAAAACTTTTCTGAATTCGAGGTTCCATGATGGAGAGATTCAGATGTAGCTTCGAAGAAAATCCGCTTGCCGATAAATACTCTGTGTAGTGCCGCGATGGCGTACTGTGTAAGCAGCATGCGTGAAGACGAGAGCGCACAAACACACACTAACCTTGCGCATGTGTATTCTGCAAAAATGCTTATGCAAACTGTCAATTATTGTAAATGTCCTTGTGGTTGGCTAACATTTCCATCCATCAAACTTTACTGGCTAAGCATTGGCTGGCTTAAAACAGCCAAAAAGAGGGTGCGGTGATTAGCACCTCGCTGAGCCTGTCAGTGACTCCCCTTATGATCTGAGCTATAACATCGCCTGTGATTGAAGGAGAGAGACGGAGGATGGCTCATTTTGCTCGGAAGAGACTATCTATGGGAAATACATTTCAACGCTGGAATACGATTTAGAATCAATATTTCTTTGAAAATGAATGTTATGCCTATGAATACACTCATACATAAGCACACGTGTCTACACTCACATTCACATACATGTACATATCTAAATGTGCCCATATATACATGCAGCCCTTTCCATATGTTGTGTACATATTGAGGAGAAAAAAAAGGGGGGGAGAGATAAATACATAAAAATAAAATTAAAAAAAGGGCGAGGGGGAGGGGCAAGAAAGAAAACTATGTACATATAGGGAGTGATCTTTCTTTACATCAGAATTTTGATTAAAACATAAAATCAGGTCTATGAGATGTTGCATATTTGATCCATTTTTCCCAATGCAAAGTAGATTGTTCCATATTGTGATACAAATGCTGTTATTTGCTCCATTTTATAGATGTCCAATGTGATTTCCATCTATGTATTTAGGGTAGGACTATCCTGTGACAACCATTTTTTTGTAAAACTCTTTTTAACAGCTACCAATAATAATTCATTAGATATTTATATCTTTTTAACTATTCCTGTGGTATGTATCCAAAAAATAATACTTTACTGTTACAGGGTATCACACATTTAAAGATATCTTGTAAGGCAGTATGTATTCCTCTCCAGTAGCCCTTAATAATAGAGCAGTCCCAGAAAACATGGTAATGGTTTGCATTTTGGTTTCCACATTTTCTCCAGCATACTGAAAAATTACTACCATGGTGTAATTTCTGAGAAGGTGTAATAAAATATCTTATCAAACTTTTCCAGCCAAACTCCCTCCATTTCTGTGCCTTAGAACATTTCCATTGATACTTCCATATTATTGTCCATTCCTCCTCTGTTATAACTATCCCTCCTTCCTTTTCCCATTTTGTTTTTATATAAGAGGTTGAGTGTGTTTTAAGGTTTAACAAACATTTGTATATGCATGAAACAATTCTCCTATGAAAATCTGATTTACATGCTTTTCTAAATAATTATATTAAGCCTGTCTTCGTCTCAGTCACATCCTTCATTTTTATCTTAACAAAGTTTCGCATTTGTAAGTATCTATAAAAGTCTTGTGTTTCTAATGTATGTTTCTCTTTAAGTACTTCAAAGCTGGCTAGTATATTACCTTCTATTAAATTACATAAAACGTTTATCCCCTTATCTATCCAGTCCTTAAATCGAGTATCTGATCTGTTTGGTGTAAATTCGGAATCGTATGCACACCATTTAAGAGGCACAATTTCTTCTTTTAGTTTATATTCTGTAATAATAGATTTCCATACTGTAAGAGTGCAATTTACCCATGGGTTATCAATAGACTTAATGTGTTTTTGTAAATTGCTATCGGCCAGGATTGCCTATATAGGGATCAAGGATATTTTCTGCTCCATGTTTTTCCACTGAGCCTCGTAAAATGGATTACTCCAGCATATTATGGCTCCCATTTTTGCTGCATAGTAATAATCTCTAAGGGAAGGTAATCCCCACCCTCCTTTTACTTTAGCTAGCTGTAAAGTTTTAAAGCGAACTCCAGGTTTTTTACCCTGCCATATATATCTTGATAACATGTCCCATTCATTAAACTGATTTTGATTAATCAATATAGGTAGAGTCTGAAATAAATATAATAGTCTAGGCAAAATATTCATTTTGATAGATTCAATACGTGAACTAAGACTAAAGAAAGGAATTAAGTTCCATCTTCCTATATCTTCCTTAATTTTTTTATAGATAGGCAAGTAGTTACATTCAAATAATTTTGTAATATCTTTTGGCATGTTAATGCCAAGGTATTTGAAAGATTCTGTTTGACATACCAAAGGGTATCTGTTTTTAATTTCTCTTGGTGCTTTGTAATTATACGAAAGTAGCTGAGTTTTTCCTATATTAATCTTATATCCTGATATCTGGCCAAACATTTCAAGCGACTGCATCAATTTCGGTAAAGAGTATGTTGGTTGCCCCAGGTATATCAGGATATCATCTGCATAGCAAGCCAATTTGTGTTCTGTTCCTTTAAAATTAATTCCCCTAATATCCTCATTCTGTCTGATATACTGAGCTAATGGTTCTAAATATAGTGCGAAGAGTAACGGTGACCATGCACAGCCCCGCTGTGTACCCCTTTCTAAAGTAAAACGATTTGATAAGTATCCATTGATTTTGATCCTCGCTGTGGGGTTATTATATAGGGACTGTATAGTTTTTATAATTGTATAATTTAAACCAAATCTGTGTAAAACTCTGTAAAGAAATAACCAGTTAACTGAATCAAATGCTTTTTCAGCATCTATGCTTATTATAATTGCTTCAGTGTTATTTTTTTGTATATGATTCATAATGTGTAGTGTCCTTCGTATATTATCGTGTGTTCGGCGTTGTCTTATGAAACCTGTCTGATCATTATGTATCAACTTAGGCATGAATTCTTCCATTAATTTTGCCATAATGGATGTAAATAGTCTATAGTCCACATTAAGAACAGATATTGGTCTAAAGGATCCACATTCCATTTTATCCTTGCCTTCTTTTGGTATAGCTGATATTATCGCCTCCTTCCAACTAGGTGGTGTTTGTGCTTTATTTAAAACCCAATTCAATGTAGGGAGTATGACAGGAATTAGTTCATTTTTAAGCTCCTTATACCACTCTGCCGTATAGCCATCTGATCCGGGTGACTTACCTAATTTGAGTCTACTAATTGCAGTCTTTAATTCTTCTTCATTTATATCAGTGGTCCTTACGTATTCCTCCCTTGTATATATTCTCATTTAAATAGGGGAGAAGGATGTATATAGATAAGTAACTATATAAAAATAAACTTAGATAAAGAAAAATTCACATTATTGTATATGATTCTCAAACTGAAAATATCACCATCTCTTTCATGGTTTGCTTAGCTCACCGGAAATTTGAAATTAGTTCAGGTTTAAAGTTCCTCTGGAGGAGATAGAGGCCGTCTTCTGAAAACGTGCAACCTCTCTCTAATGTTCCTCTCACGTTCTTCTTCCATACCCTGTTGTCTCAGTCCTCTCGTCGTCTCCCAGGCCGTACGGGATAGTTGCTCAGCAAGACTCTCTCTCGGTGTGATTACACTGACGGGCAATCCTCTGTCCTTCATGTCTGCAGTCGCCTCCTCTGCCGATTGATACAGTCGCGTCCCATCACCATAAAACACCCGTAGTTTAGCTGGAAACGGGGTCTGGAAGCGTATCTGTTTCTGTTTTAGAACCAGTTTGGCTTCGGAGTATTCCTTGCGTTTCTGTAGAATTGCCGGAGGGTAATCTCAGTCGAAGTATATTGGTCTTTCATTCAAAAACACCTTCTTTCCACAGGCTTTGCACAGAATCTCTTCTTTGATTTTGTAGCGGTGGAATTTGATTATTATTGACCGCGGTCTATCTTCTCTGTTGCCAGAGGGTTTCGGTGCGAGTGCCCGGTGAGCTCTCTCGATGCCAAGATCTGTAGTTGAGGGGATCTCCAGCTCGTCCCATAGTAACTTTTCCACAAACAGCGTCATTGACGCCCCCTCTGCTCCTTCGGGAACATTATAGATCCTTATATTCTCTCGTCGTGATCTCCCTTCTTGGTCGAGAAGTTTATTTTCCTGTTGGTTCATCACTTTTATCATCTTGCTCATCACCTGTTCTATGTTTTGAACGCGGTCTTCTACTTTTCCAATTTGCGTTTCCGCCTCCGCAATCTTTTGATTAACACTGGTGAGTTCGGTGAAAATCTCGTTTAGTTGTTGTTTTGTGTCTTTGCGAAATTCCCTCATCTCCTCAAGAACTTTTGTCAAACTTGCCGCATCACTCAGATGAGTATTAGCATTAGCTTCACCATCTTGTGCCTGCGACGGGGAGCTGTTGTTTGCGTTTTCTTCGTTCACCGTTTCTCCAGCAGTGCATTTTTTATTTCCATCTCTTCTCCTCATTCTTGCCCCGCTTATCGAAACAGGCAAAGTCGAGAAAAAGTTATATTTGGTGATTTAACGGGGCAAATAAGTGGTTTTCCCGGAGGAGCTGTTGTTTAAGCTGCCATACAGGAAGATGATGCCACCGGAATCCAATGTAGATTTTCAACGTCCTGACAGGACAGAGCAGATTTAGCTCCTGGTCCTCCTGCAAGAGAGGGAGCGCAGAGAGCGTGATTACTTGTGCTCTGAATGGAGTAGAGAGCACCTTAGGTACGTAACCATGCCTAGGTTTCAAGACGACCTTAGAGTCGTTAGGCCCGAATTCAAGGCAGGAGGGGCTCACAGAGGGCGCCTGTAAATCTCCAACTCGCTCAACCGATGCCAAAGCTAATATCAGAGCGGTTTTGAGCGACAGGGGTCGAATATCGGCGGATTAGAGCGGTTCAAAGGGGGGGCTTTTAAGCTAGCTCCCTCAGAACTGTAGACAGATCCCATGTAGGGACAGTAAAAGGGCGAGGGGGGTTCAACCTCCTAGACCCTTTTAAAAATCGAATAATGAGGTTGTTCCTGCCGACTGATATCCCATCTATAGAAGCGTGAAAAGCTGCTATAGCCGCCACATAGACCTTAAGAGTGGAGGGGGTGCAACCCTTATCCAACAGCTCTTGAAGGAAGGACAATATCGAAGATATGTCGCATGTGGGTGGATCTTCACCACAGTTTGTGCACCAAACGATTAAGACTGACCATTTGAAAGCATAGAGGTGCCTTGTGGACGGGGCTCTAGCCTGAGAAATGGAATTTAAGACACCTTCTTAAAGGTGCGATTGGGGGAAAAGCGTAAAGGAGAAGGCTGGGCCAGTGCATCCCTTTCCTTCGAAAAATAGATTGGGCAGTGAGAGTTGTCTTCTGAGGTGAAGAGGTCGACCTCTGCCTCCCCGAAGATCTCCCATATTCTCCGAACCATCTGGGGTTGTAGCATCCACTCGCCAGAGGGGACGTTGCTCCGAGACAACATGTCTGCTCCCCGGTTCAGTTTGCCCGGCACGTGCACTGCTTTCAGAGAGCGCAGGTGGCAATGTGCCCACTCCAGAAGGCTCTTCGCCATCTTGAAGAGGCATGGGGAGGAAAGGCCGCCCTGGCGATTTACGTAGGACACTACCGTCATGTTGTCTGATCGGACTAAGACATGACGTCCTTCTAGATGTGGTAGGAAGGACTGTAAGGCCTGCCATACTGCCAGCATTACCAGGTAGTTGATGTGCAGCTTTGTCTCTTCGCTCGACCACGTGCCAAAGGCTGTTCTGCCATCACACAGGGCTCCCCAGCCCGTGTTTGACGCATCTGTGAAGATGATCTTCCTTTTGTGCATCATCCCCAGGGGTACACCCTGTTTGAACTACGAAGGGTCCTTCCCAGGGGCAAGGGCTGGAACGCAGGCTTGATCCACCTTGATACAAAGGTGCCTGAGACGCCAAACTCGGGATGGAACAAGGGGTTTCAGCCAGTGCTGAAGGGGCCACATGCGAAGGAGGCCTAACTGCAGTACTGGCGATCGTGAAGGCGGTCATCAGCCGTTGTATAGCGAGGACACGTTCTGGCAAGGCTACAGCTCTCATTTGGGTTGAGTTGAAGACAGCCCCCAGAAATTAGATTTGTTGGCTGGGATTCATCGAGCTTTTGGCATAATTGACCCTGAGCCCCAAGCACTCTAAGTGGTTGAGGAGGAAGGATCTGTGGGATATTAGATCGGCCTCTGACTGGGCTAAGACAAGCCAGTCATCGAGGTAATTCAGAATGCGGATTCCCATCTGTCTCAGAGGAGAAAGAGCCGCTCTATGCACTTCGTAAAAGTGCGTGGGGCTAGAGACAGCTCGAATGGAAGGACCATATATTGATATGCCACTCCCTCGAAGGCGAATCTCAAGAAGCACCTGTGGCGGGGGGCTATCTGAATGTGAAAGTAAGCGTCTTTCAGATCCAGAGAGAAGAACCAGTCCCAGGCGAATTAGTGAGAGGATCTGTTTCAAAGTGGTCATTCTGAACGTGCACTTTACTAGGGCGCGGTTCAAAAGCCTGAGATCGAGTATGGGCCTGAGGCCGCCATCCTTTTTGGGGACGAGGATGTAATGGCTGTAAAAGCCTGACTTGCTCTGAGCTGGCGGGATGATTTCTATGGCCCGTTTCGCCAGCAGCACAGCCACCTCAGAACGTAGAACGCGAGTGTTCCTGTTCCCTACTAAGGTGGGGATCACACCGCAGAAACACAGAGGTTCTCGAGCTAATTGGGAGTAGATAACCTCGTTTTATAATCCCCATAACCCATTTTGACACGCCGGGATGGCCTGCCAGGCCTCGGCCCTTGTGACAAGGGGTTGAATTGGTTCGGGCGGTGGGTCACTGTGAAGGGACCCAGGGCTCGCTGTGATTGGAAGAGGAAATTTGCTTTCTTTTTGAGTGTGTTTGTGTTTTATTTTGTCCGCTATCACAGCGGTTATACACTTGGGCGCTAGAACAGGCTCTTTGCATGCAATAAACACATTTTTCCCAGCACCCAGAACTGAACGGGGCGACTGGGAACACATACGAGGCTGTTTGGGGGGTGGTCCGGCCGCAGCGAGACTTGGCCCCCTCCTCTTCCTTCCTGAGGGATCAGGACGGCTTCTGAGGCGTAGGGTCCGGCACAATCTTGGGCCGGGGTCCCTGGCGCTTCGGGAAAGGATAGCGCTTTGCAGACCGCGAGCGCTGCCTGGGCTCAGGCCGTGCAGAGGGCTGAGCAGCAGGAGGCGTGGTCTTGGCTGGCTGTTGAGTCGGTGCAGGCTTGGGGCGACTGGCAGCAGCTGCAGAACTGGAATGCTTCGGCAGGAAGTGTCGTATGGCTTGGGACGACTTCTGTGCAGCCGTGAAATGCTTGGCGAACCCTTCCACAGCAGGTTCGAAAAGGCCAGCGGGAAAGACTGGGGAGTCAAGGAAGATCTTATCCGCTTCTTTGATACCCGTCAAATTCAGCCACAACTTTGATCTCCATCAAATTCAGCCACAAGTGGCGCTCCAGCACCACCAGGCTGGCCATCGACCTCCCAATGGCCTGTGCAGTCATCTTTGTGGCGCGCAGGGCCAAAACGGTGGTGCTGCGCAGCTCTCTGAGCGCTGCGGAGTGTTCTGGCCCAGACTAATCCGTGGCGCAAAGGAGCTTCGCTTTTTGTACACTTGGAGCACCGTTATAGAGTGTAACACAGACACAGCCTGGCCTGCCGAGGTGTAAGCACGACCAGCGAGGGCTGAAGTCGTTTGACAGGGCTTAGAAGGATGAGCAGCCTTTGTCTTCCATCCGATGGCCGCGGGGGTGCAGAGGTGTGCAGCCACCGCTTTGTCCGGAGGAGGCAGCTTATCGTAGCCCTTCTGCGCAGCGCTGTTGACCGTAGTGAGGGCGGGAGAGGCAAAGGAGCGTAAACGCGCTGAGTAGGGGGCACGCCATGACTTCGTCAGCTCGTCGTTAACCTCTGGAAAGAAGGGTGCAGCTTGCTGAGGAGGGGTCTGGTGGCATCCCAGCAGAAACCACTCGTTCAGGCGACTGCGAGTGGGCTCTTTAGGTGAAGACCACTCCAATCCAAGCTCCTCCTCTACGGCTTTTGATAGGACATGGATGAGCTCGGTGTCCATACCAACCCTGGCGTCGATCGGCTCCACAGACGGCAAGGGGGCGGGGTCAGCAACGGAGCCCGACCAATCCACATCGTCCGAGGCTGCTAGGGACATACGGTCATCAAGCGGCTCGTCATCCAATCCCCCAAACGAGACCAGGTAGCTCGCGATGGCAGAGGGGCGCTGGTCTGGGTGGGAGAACGAGACGTGGGAAACCTCTGGAGAGAGTGAGGTATGCTGGCCTTGAGTCGACGTAAGCTCACTCATATTTGAGCGCTGTAATCCTCTACCCCGCTGTTTTTTCCTCACAGGTTCCTGGAGTCGCTCTCTGAAAAGAAAGACTTTAAAAACTATCATGGCTCACAGACTGTTGTGAACACTGCTGCGCTCTATTTGTTTTTACAGACCACAAAGTAACGGGTACTCTACCTCAATGTGCCTTATATAATTTAATGGATATTACTGCTGGTCTGGAATAAATAGCAGTGTTATTGGAGACACACTCATCCCGTGCATGATTCTTTAACTGGAGTCAATCCATGTTTGCCAGCTATGATACCAGACATTGAGTAAATGTTGGGAGGTGCTACCTAACAGTGAATGACGTCCCGGGTTGCTAAAGACCCGAGGTATGCATTTAAGGGTTAAAGCTGAACAGCACAATAAATTAATATTTAAACTTTCTGTTGTTATTATTGAAAAACAATGAATTAAACATTATATTAGACATTCTCACTACTAGTACTCTAATTTAATTCACAACATTAAGCTGACACTGGAAGACATTTTTCTGCAGATTCTGAGAACTGATGTTCAGTATTCACTTTGATATGTTGTTTTATTAAACATTTTTATAAATGGTAAATTATTTGCTTGGAAGAAGATAACATTTAAATACTTATTTACATAATGATTCAAGTGATACCTGCACATTATTTGTAATTTTATACATACAACACATACACATCACATAAAACACATATGATACTCATGATAGGCCTGACAAGTTCAACTGGAGATGCTTTTTATTTTACAGCCTCAGTATAAATGAACAATATAAGTAAATCATAATACTACAACAACAGGTCTGTGCAAATTGCAATCAATTAGATCATAATTTTAAAACATAAAAGAGGACAGTAATGATGAGGATGACAAATATTTTTATGAACATAAAAATAATGTAGAAATAGGCAATGAAACAATTACAAACATTTTCTTTGACAGTAAAATCATAATAGAGAGATGGTAACACACTAAACCATAGTTACTTATAGTACTTTGTTAAGAAAATGACACATTATAAATGTGAGAATAGTATAGCTGTCAGGAGAAACTACCAGTACCATGTATTTGTTATGATGTTTAAACAGATAAATATATGATAAATAAAAAGTGACAACATTTCTGTGACTGGGGTCTCACAAATGAGTAAATACAGAAACTGCAGCAATGATGTACAACACTGTTTTAAATTGGTTTTATTTTAAAATTATTTTCAAATTTGCAATAAAATTCAGTCTAGTTTTTATTAATTTAATTAAGAAAATGATTAAATTTTGAACCATTTTATGACATTAATAATGTAATACTTATTACATTATGTGCAGCTATTACAGTATGTGTACCAACTTGTAATAACTAAGCATACTAAAATAACTGCACTTAATCTAATAAGTATTACATTATTAATGTCATAAAATGTTCATCATATAATTTTTTTCACAATGTAATAAAATCTTGAGCTCATAATATAATATTTTTTCACATAGTGAATGCTTAATTGTATAGAATATATTTATTACTTCTGAAAACTGGCACTTATAATGTATCCACATTACATAAGAAAATACCATAATATAAAACAATTTTTACAATATAAGAATGTGATCCTTTCAGTAATACCTCTGAGCACAAATCTATATAGTTTATGTACAATAAGCTATTCCCTTAAAGAATGAGGCTTTTTAGGCTATATTGTGAATTATTATTTTTATTGATTCTTTGATCTTATTGATCATTTTGAGTCACTTTAACCCAGAAACACATTTTATTTATTACTAAATTTAAAAATAAATAAATAAAAGTTACACTTTTATGTAATCTATTTTTTTGTGTGTTTTTTATAGATAGTTATTTAATTCTACAGTTATTTTATTTTCAAACCCCAGACATAAAAAATTGTTCACCAGATGATAAAAACCATTAAGGAAACTGTATATAATTCCATATATCAATAAAATAAAAAATAATAAAATTTTTTTCATAAAAGCATAGTCTATAGATAACAGGAATATAATATGCAAATATATTTGACTTGATTACAATACGCAAAACGAAAGAAAAAACTTCAATATAATCGAGTATAATTAGTATACCACTTGTCATAAATAATCTTTTATATTGTAATTTTAATTAAGCCTTAGTGTCTCTTGGCTGACTGTATATATATATATTATATATATTATATATAAGAATAATGTACCGTATAATACTAATAATATCAATATCATTATCAATTAATATATAGCATAATCGCATGCTATTTGAATTAGACTTAGATTTTTTAAATGTTCTGTAGGAATGCTAATGTTTTATGTTTCAAAAAACTATTACAATTATGACATTGACAATATTTTTGGTCAGTTTATAATGTAATAGATTTCTCATTATGTACAAATTAATATTATATTATGAGCCCAAGATTTTATTGAGAAAATTATTACGTTATGAACATTTTATGAAATGACTAATATAATAAATATTGCATTATGTGCAGTTATTACAGTATGCTTAGTTATTTAACAAATTTCCTTATTAAGACAAGGGGGTATATTCCTCACTCCAGGTTTTAGTGGTTGGGTTAGGTTTTTGAGGGGATGAGATTCTAAAGATGAATTAAATCAAATAAATATAGAAAAATATTATAACAATGTTAAAAAAGTGAAAACACTTGCTTAATTGCTGTGAAGCTTAATAGTGAAGTTATTATAGTTGGTTAAGTAAAGCTAATATGCAACCCTGCAGGCTTGTTGGTTGAAGTGATGGTTATTAGGTGAATGAAACACAAAATATGGCCTTGTTATTACATTCAAGCAAGTGTACGTCAAATTTTCTGACTCTTAAAAAGAAAAAGAACATCTTAACATGTTTAGGTATTTATTGCTGTGCCAGCTTAAAAAAAAGATTTCCGAACAGAGATATAAACGAATGAGCTGAAAAAGAGTCCGCAGTAGAATTCAAAGTCACAGAAGAACTGAGGCATCAGAGGCCACAGCAGCACAACGAAGAACATATTGAACATCTTCTGCAGAATCATCTTAGGGAGAGTACTGAAATATACACACAAACACACAATATTTGACTTGTGGATGTGGAGTGTAAAGCAATTTTCTCTATATCGTGTGTAAATTAAGTCATTAGTGTTTTAAGATCTTTCAGGTTATCTGATTCAAATCATTTGTGATCGAATCAAACAACCGCATATAACTACACTGTATTTACAGTATGTACTGTATATATATATAGAATAAGTATATGTGTGTACCTCATCTGTCTTCTTCTCCACAGTGTCCAGACATAAACGTACTCCATTACTGTCATTGCCATGGCATTACCAATGACAATCCATGATATCCAGTAATGAACGCTCAGCCATTGCCAAGCAAAGTCAATCAGTAGCACATAGGGCATCAGAAAAACCTTCACACGAAACTTCACCCACTGAAGTTGGCTTGGCTCCTGCTACAAACACACAGTTACTCCCTGTTCTAATATTTCAACTGTTGTAAGTTTACAATGGGGAGAGATCTCGGACACAAACCAGTATGTTGTCAGGTGGGATATCCTGCATTGCATTAGTTATGTGTGCAGGACAGCAGGTGTGTATGAAGGGTAGAAAGGTGTCTTCATAATCAAACAGGTACAAGTAGAGAAAAGTGAGACGTGGAAATTCTCTCAGACCAAACTGGAGAAACAGTGATTTTCCTAAATTTGCAGCCTTGACCAGGAAAGAGAATTATACACACACAATCACAAAAGTTATTATCCATTAAAAGAATAGGCAGTAAATATTCTTAATCAAAGGCTTAATAAACCAGTTACTAAAGAATGGACTACAAAACATATGACAAATAAATAAATAAAGCATTTGTGTATGTTTTTGGACTCCACTCCCTAATTTAAACACACAAAAAATGTGAATTCTGATGTGTTAGTGGCCTCTTTCAAATTTAGATAGGGTGACCAAATTTAAAATGGGACAGTTTGAATGTTCCCACAAAGCTTGGAGTTTAAGGCAGGTGTGTGTCCAATCCTGCTCTTGGAGGGCCAACGTCCTGCTGATTTTAGTTCCAACTAGCTCCAAAACACCTGCCTGAAAGTTTCTAGTAATCCTGAAGACCTTGCGATTACTGGTACAGGTGTGTTTAAGGGTGCTTTCACACCTGGCTCGTTGTTTCGGAACCTGGCGTGTTTCCCCCGCTTAGCCCGGTTCGTTTGGGCATATGTGAACACGGCAATCGCGCTCGGATCTGCGCCAAAACAATCAGTCCGAGATCGCCTGAACGAGGTGGTCTCGGGTCGATGGAGCGATTCGGTTGTAGTGAGAAAACAATCCGATCTAACGGACCAACGAACCAGGTTATATCACAATGTATAATGGGTAATTACATAAGCTCCGTGAAAAGCATTAGTTTTGTTGTTTTGCTAATACTTCAAAATGAACCATGTGAATGTCTGTGGGTGAGCACGTCTTCGCCATTCAAAACCAAAGCGCACCTTTTCATTTTATAATGCCGTCTTATTGCTCTTCTTCCTAGTATGTGCATTTTAAAAATGTTTTCCCGATGAATCCTGGACTCCTGCTCAAAATTATAAATTAATATAACGACAGCTACAAAAAAAAAACAACAACAACAATAAGCCCGCGAAGGTGTTATCGTTCCATCCTGACAGATGACAGTCTTGACAGCTAGTGGAATCCCGGAAAATAACCCGTAGAACTTTGACCAATGAGAGAACAGTTCACTCGCACGTGACTTGTATTAACAAATTTGGTCAGTTTAGAAACTTTGCCATGTGAAAGCAAACCGCACCAAGAATAAAAAGCAACTTTGTAATAATTTTGATCCCGGTTTCCGAGCAAAGCATCGATTCTATCAGTTGTGAAAGCAACCCATTATGACTGGAGCTAAACTCTGCAAGAGAGTGGCCCTCCAGGAACAAGTTTGGACACACCTTGTTTAAAGCAACAACACACTAATGCATTACGATGAGTAGTATTTTAAACAATCCATTTTATGTTGACTTTATAGACTGGTGTTGGTTTAAAAACTCTGCAAAACACATTTTATATATTATACGTATAATCTAAATATTATATATATATCTATATCATATATATATATTTATATATATAATGTATGTAATATATGTTCCTAATTTTTCTCTTGTACTTTTAATTTCCTACTATACTTGTAAATTCTGACCACTATAATAAACAACAACCCGGGCTCCCCCGTTCAGAATGCTTTGGAGGCTCCCTGTTCATGGGCTACACTCATTCCCACCCTGTGAAGCGCTGGTTGAGTCCCTTGTTCGAATGCACTGAAGTTCGCCATCTTTATTTACAAGTGCCCCTGTCCATGTTGCAGTGTGGGCTCCCCGTTTGGAGGCAGCGACAGGGCCAATTTTAGTAAAATCTTCCCTGCCACTCCAAATGCTGGTCGACCTCTCCCAACTGTTTACAGGCGGGGCCTACCCATCCAAGATTTCCTGTTCCCATTGGATGCTGCGCGGGTCTTCCAACTCAATCAAGCAGACCAAATCCAGGTAGGGCTCTCCCGTCCCATTGGAAGCAGTGAGAGTCCTCCATCTGGTGTTTCGCATCATGCTCCTTATTCATCGGCAGGGCTCACCCATCCAATGCTGCAAGTCGCAAGCTCCCGTCGAACACTGCATGGGCTGTCCTGGTTGCCCTGCCTCCTCCTCGCAAATTCCAACCCATTTCTCTTTGTGGAATGCAATTTTGTGGGGTTAATAGACAAATGTATTCTCTGGCTGCTGTCTCATGCTCATTTGCTTCTTCGGGGGAGTTCTCTGGGTTTGGGCTATATTCCGAGCTCGGAGCCCGCCCTCAGTACAGCACGCCAAATGGGGGCAGTCGTGGCCTAATGGTTAGAGAGTCAGACTCGTAACTCAAAGGGGGAGTGAATGTACAGTGCTTTCTTCCACCTTCAATACCACGACTGAGGTGCCCTTGAGCAAGGCACCGAACCCCCAACTGCTCCCCGGGCGCCGCAGCATAAATGGCTGCCCACTGCTCCGGGTGTGTGTTCACTGTGTGTGTGTGCACTTTGGATGGATTAAATGCAGAGCACTAATTCCAAGTATGGGTCACCATACTTGGCCACATGTCACGTCACTTCCACGTTCAAATATGCTTACTATTTGCACAATCTGATTATATGTAAGTGCCAACTCGTGAATTGAATTATTGTATGGACACAAGCCTTGTAGTGCAGTGTACCTCGTAAGAGAAAACTGAGGGGAGGGCATTTCTAACAGTAAAATTTTTAGGTTACGACTGTAACCCTGGTTCCATGAACTAGACACTGTGTCAGAATGTATGTGAACACTTGACCTGCATCTGAAGCACGTGTGAAATGAATCCAATCTCAATGGCGAAACATAGTCCTGTGACAGATGATGGACGTTACCTTCTTGTTTATTATTTACTTATCTACGATGAATCACTTGTTGTATTCCTCATTTGTAAGTCACTTTGAATAAAAGCATCTTTTAATTGAACACAGGTTAATTCTGTGGAAAAGTGATCCTGATGGAAATGCAGCACTGAAATAATTGGGCAGCTGATTCATCCAGCTGATTCGACAGTATTGACTGTGTCGCCAAAAACCCAGGAGAAGAACTTTTCCCTCTCTTTTATTCCTGAAAGGTTCACCCAGAGATGCCTGGAGAGACAAATCTCTGGCCCAGCACAGCTCTTGCCCACCCTCCAACCTTCATGCATGTCCTTCAGCAGGTCAGCCTGGTAGGTCAACAGCAGGTCAACAATGCCACCGTATGCAGACACCCCAGCAAGACCTGCGGTTGCATAAGCTTTACCCACCAAGGATGTCAACTCTTCATGGCTTGGTTGGTAGCATCGGAGCCTTTAGGGACCATGCTAACTCAGGTGAGGGATAGCTGGGCATTGCCCCATACCCCAGTTCATTTATTCCACAATCAAGGAATAATTTTAAAATGAAGGACAAATTATATGGGTGGAGAAAGGATTAGTCTAGGATCTTGACACCTCTGTATGGAGATCCAGAAAGAAAGGTAGGCTTTGACACAGAGGATGTGATTTACTAGACAGGAAGTGCTCGTCTAACTTGCTCTTGTGATGCTCTTTCTTCTCAGCTGGTCAATTGATGTTTAATTTGGCTACAGCATGGGTCACAAGCTCCACAAGCTCCTCGTAAGCAGGGGAGAAAGATGGCGAATCCTTGAACTTTCTTGCCTTGATGCTAACAACATCCAACTTCACAGTGCTAGATATAGCCAACATCGGCCTCACTCGTGGGCATGTGCCTGGCCTCCCTCCTCAAAGACAGACAGGTGGGGGATTTTTCCTGGCAGACACTCACAATCAACACAGCCAGCTCCCTTGAGAGCTGTTTCTCCATGCTCCTCTTCTATATAGACCACACACAGATCAAGTGTGTCACCTCCCCTAATGTAGCGTGGATGTGGGCAGTGGAGTATCCTTCATAAACTCCAGAGTTTTGCAAACGAGACTGGAGTGATTTTACACATGCTTCAGACACAGGTCATGCAGAAGCATTCCTGTCACTTAAGCATTCTGACATAATGTTGAAGTTCCCTCAAAGGGGAAATTAAAAACTCCACACAATGGGTCAACTGAAGCAGGAGAATTTGCTCCAGGCTCAAGAAAATCAGAGCCAACTGTATAATAGGGGTACTTGGCTATAGGAATTTTTGCACAAGGAGATAAAGTCTTCACATGAGTTCCAAATTACTTGCCAAGTGGCAAGGGCCCCTGAGGTCAAACATCGTTGATGATTGGGGAACTCAATTGAGGTTTAGCAAACAAACAGAGGTGGGTAAAATTAATGAGTGACTAGAAATAGCACAACTGTTAACTATTTATTTGCAATAGACCAATGCAGACTTTTAGTGACTTTTGAGAATTCTCATTGAAAATCTTGATTTGACTGAGCTCTTTACTGAATGAAAAACAGATAATTACCAGAAAAACACAAGACACACCTTGTACTCCCAGAGGTTTTGTGGTAGTTTGACTTTGAGCTCTTTGATTTTCTGGATTTCCTCCAGTATGACCTGTCTGTGTGATGGATTCTTAACATTGAATGGAGAAGCAGACAGTTCTTCGTCTCTGAGATGAGCTAACAAACTGAAAAAAACCCCCACACATATCAATGGTGATAAGTAAACATTAACTATTGTAACAAGTGTATACATGAAGAATATTATAGTTTCAAAAAAATTTTTATTCCTATTTTGCTTTTTAGTGGTTTGTTTTCATTAGTTTTTAATCTATGATTGAAGTCTCACATTTCAAAATTGGTTGGACTTTAGCCTTTAGCTTTGATTTTGGCAAGCATTGTTTCAACAACCATAAAAACATCACAACATTTATTTCTGTATTGTAGTTGCATCACTGCAGTCTTTGACTTGATCTCATATTGACAATAGGAGAGTCAAACCACTAACCACCTAAAGCCGGCACACTGTACGATTTATAATAATCCTTTACGATTGTTGTTTGTCAGACTGTACAAGCACAAACATGATCCTCATGGCACGCTGTAGGATCTCAGCTGTCATTAAAAGGGTCATGAACTGCCTTTGCTTTTTATTTTGTACTGTTCTCTGAGGTCCACTTATAATGTTATCAAGATTTTTACATCAAAAAAACATCATAATTGAGAAGTAATAAGCTATTTTCTGTCCTGTTTTTAACCCCCCTCATCAGAACGCTCTGTTTGAATAGGCGTGGAGGATTGTAGACTCGGAAGTAAACGCCCACCGATATGAAGCTCTTTCTCATCAACTATCAAATACACATAAGGTTATGTCAAAAACACACAAAATTCACAAACGCAGTAGGTTATGTCAAATAAATAGACAGCGTGCATGTGTATCAGTATATTAGATCTGTGAAACAGCATCTCTAAACCAGGCCTCTCCCCCTCTCATTTTTTGTGTATGCCTCATGCGGGAATTATTTAAATGAGGGATATTGTGATGTGTACATTTCCAGATAAAAACTCAAGACCACAATCAGGCGTTTGAGCAAGTTCAGAAACAGTACTTACTGAAATAGAGAATAATTCCCTGTGGAATGGGCTTTGTGTTTTGTAACTGTGCAGATCTTTTTTCATGTACAAACAGCAACATTACGCACTAAAAGTTTTAAATGTAAAAAAGCATAATAGGACCCCTTTAAACATGTTTTATGTAATTTAATGTGTGAAACATTGTTGACAATGAATTAAAGCCAGTAAACCCTATAATACCGTTTTTTCCCCCATTAAAAAATGTTGGACACATTTTATTTCAAATAACTAATAAAGCCATAAATGACACTAAAATGAAAAACAATGTAATAATGTTTGAATTGTGTTTCCGTGTGGATAGTACCCACCTGCCATTAATCTGTGCTCTGTGGAACATTTCTCTGTACTGATTGGTCCAGGGACCCAGATGCTCCACCCACAGAATGACATCATGGGATTGCCACCTGTTGATTGGCTTCTGGACCAAGATGTCATAATTAGAATCAGCACTGATCCAGTGATATCGCAACAATATAACCTAGAAACATTCACAAGGTGTTATGTCCTGTGCACAACCGAACCCCCATCAAGAACTCTTCAATCTTTGAGTATGTATATGAGAAAGCGCATCTCACCCCCATGCAGATCAATGCCATCATGACTCCAGAACAAAAGCTGTTTAGTATAGCTTGCTGTAGGCCTTCTGATACAGGAATTTGTTGCTTCAGTACCTGCCCATACTGTTGGAATATCTGGAGAAAATAATGGAACCGCTGGTTACGCTGGAGAACCCTCCTCCGTCTGCTTATCTTAGCTGGAAACGTCTTCTCCACTGCATCCCTAGGACACACATGTGCCATATTAAATAATGCATTGAATTAGCATTAAACAGTACATATCCATGGACTATGGTTTCGCATTCCTTAAAATATTATGCATTTACTGGGCACTATCACTCTGAGAATCACTGGATGCATTCAAAAGCTGGAAAAGTTCCAAACTGATTAAAAAAAAACCGGTTTCAAACTGTTCAGAAACAAATGCAGACAAATAGCACACTGGAGGTTAAATCAATTAATAGTTAGGGAAGCTCCGTTCCTGCCTCACCCTCCTCAATGACGAAGGAGAGTTTGTTTCTACTCCCTGTGGTTTGGGTCATGTGTCCGCCGAGGTGGTGCACCAACTTAGAGCATCAGGCTTGCAGATGGAGCTGCTGGAAGAACATCCTTCATTCTATCCCCACTCATGTCCTTTAAGCCATTTTTCTTATAGTTGTACTGGCACTCACTCATAACATCAATGGTACATTTCCTACAGTATTTAAGCAGGCCCAGATAACCTCACTGCTTAAGAAACTGCTAAACCCAGCACTTTTAGAGAACTACAGACCAGTATCCCTTCTTCCATTCATTGTAAAAACACTTGAGCAGGAGTGTTCACCAAGTTCTCTGCTTCCTTTGCACAGGAACACCTGCGTCAAAAAGTGGCGCATCAACCGAGACTGCCCTGCTCTCTGTTGTTGAAGCTCTGAGACTGGTGAGAGCAGCTTCCAAATTATCAGGGGAAGAGGGTGGGGATAACATACTTGTCTTTGCTCGTCATTCTGCTTCTTTTTGACACCACATATCTCTGTCACGCTCTTAAATGAGGGTTGCAAGAACTCACTCCAGTGGTTCGAGTCTTACCTCTAGGTATGATCTTCATGGTGACTTGGAGGGGTAAGGTGTCTTAAGCCGCAACATCTAGGTACAGGGGTGCCTCAGGGCTCAGTGGATAGACCACTTCTCTTTCTATCTACAGTTCGTCACTAGGGCTGTCATTCCCGAGCAGCCGTTTCCTATCACAGCTGATTTGATACACAGCAACTCGCCGCTCATGCCAGCTGATGATCCGACGATAGATGCTCGCATCTGTTAGCTTGTCTAACAGACATTTCTTTCTGGATGAAGGACCATCACCTTCAACTCAATCTTACCAAGACAGAACTGCTTGTGGTTTTGTCCAACCCAAAACTTCACCACAACTTCTCCATTCAGCTAGGCGCATCAACCATAACGCTTTCCAGGACAGCCTGGAACCTTGGGAGTTCTCATGGATGATCAGTTAAACTTCACAGACCACATTACTAAAACTGCCTATTCCTGCAGATGTCTTATACAACATTAGGAAGATCAGGCCCTTCCTGTCAGCGCATGCTACACAACTCATTGTCAAAGCTCTTGTTCTATCCAGGCTGGACTATTGTAATGCTCTTTTGTCAGGGTTTCCAGCATGTACTATCAAATCTTTGCACCTGGTCCAGAATGCAGCAGTGAAAGTGGTCTTCAACAAGCTAAAGAGAGCGCACGTCACACCTCTCTTCATCACTTTGCACTGGTTGCCATTAGCTGCTCACATCAAATTCAAGGAACAAATGTTTGCCTACAGAACAACCACTGGTTCTGCACCCCTATACCTGAACTCATTACTTCAGACTTGTGTGCCTTCCAGAAGCTTGCATTCTGCAGTGAAAGTCACACTGTGGTGCCATCTTAAAGAAGCATTAAATGCCTTTCACAGACCTTTACCTGGACTGTTCCCTGCTGGTGGAATGACCAGCCTAACTCAATCCAAGTAGCTGAGTATGTAGTAGCCATGGTCAAGAAACAGCTAAAGATGCATCTTCTTGGTCAACACTTGACCCATTAATATTAGCACTTTCTATTCCTTCATCAGTTTTTTTTTGTTTTTTTTTTTTTTTTTTTTTTTTTTTTTTTCTTTTTTTTCGTATCTGTGATATTACTAATTGTCACAGCACTTACTTGTTGTCATTTTACTGCTTTGTTTGTATTATCATCTTTTGTAAGTCGCTTTGGACCAAAGCATCTGTTAAATGATTAAATGTAAATCTAATGTGGAGTTATTACCCATCCACAGGAAGTTCCTGAGGTTCGCTTTTCGGGGCGGGGGAGCTTACCAATGTCAGGTTCTTCCCTTCGGCCTAGTTTTGTCTCCTCAAAACTTCACCAAGGGCATGGATGCAGCTCTGGGTCCCTTGTGACTTCAGGGCATCCATTTACTAAATTACATTGATGACTAGGTTATTTTAGCTCAGTCAGAGGAGATGGCAATTTGACATGGAGATGTCGCCCTCTGTCCCTTCTGGACTGAGGTTAAATCACAAGAGTGTTCTGTCTCCTAGTCAGAGAACTATGTTACTCTGGGTGATTTGGGATTCGACCACAATGTGGGAACAGTTGTCCCCTTCCTGGGTGGATTTCATTCTCGCCATGGTAGACAGTCTGAGGCTAGGTCAGGAGGTTCTGACCTTCAATACCAGATACTGTTGGGTCTTATGGCTGCAGCTGCCAGTGTAATTCACCCTGGCTCCTCTGAAAAGGGTCACGTGCCACAGGCTTTGGTCGCTGGGATGGCCTTCATCTCTCTTGGCACATCAACTGCCGATATTCATATACACCGATAGTCTGGCTATGGCTCCGGCTACAAACGCAGTTAAAGTTAAGGTGATGAGTAGACTGAAGTTGGGCTCAGGTGGTTGTGCTGTGGGATGTGTTTCCCATACATTTATTTATTTGTGGCGCTCGCCACAATATCAAAAATTACAGATTTTCCAAAAGGCTTCGTTGAAAAAACATGAGCACGTACTGCACATTTAAAAATCATAACGAGGCGCGGGTGTTTTTATTTCACTGTATTTCTGAAGGAAGACTATCTTTAGAAAATTTTCGATGTCATTTTCATTTCATCTTGCATGTTATATGCCTGATAAAGCAGCGTTTGTGAGCTCACAGCTCAGTGCTGATTTGTGTACAGCCGTTACTGGGGAAACCTCAGTTTCTCCCGCTTTAAAGTACCTCCTGCTGCCAGAGAATGAATTAGCATTTTCAGTAAGTCCCTCTGATTTACGCAGCAAACATATTTAGCTTGTTATCAAAAATAATCTACTCTAAAGGGACTACTTAGCTGTTGTCATTGTTTCTATTTGGAAGTCTACCGGAAGTTAAGTTAAGGCCACAAAAGCACGCATGCGCAGTAACGTTTGTTTATGTTGTTGCCGTTGAAACCGTCTATACATAGATAGCAATGGTTCTCTCACCGAAGGAGGATGTTGATTCTGGGAAAGCCCTGCCATCTCTCTCTGCATTCTGGACACTCGTTCCGTCGAGAGGAATGTAACCATTCTGCCAAACAATGGCGACAGAAACTATGGCCACAGTTAAGTGTAGTAGGATCTACAAGGACATCATAGCAACAGTGACATGTAAACTCAGGTGCTGACAGTTCTTCCATGTCCTCATCTAACTAACTGAGGTCCGACTCCATTGTGATGCATTCATTTGTCATCTTGTCCTCGTACAGAACTGAGTAAAAAAAGAACATAAAACTGAAAGTGTTTTAATAGCATGTGCAGGTTCAAGCAATGATAGAACATCAAACAATTACAGTTACATCTCTCTAACTTCACTAATTAGTTCAGTCGTTCCCAGCCTATCAAACAGATTTGTTTAGCAGATATACATAACAAACACATATTTTGTGCTGTGATCTTTGTACTTCCATTAATTTTGCTGTCTTCCAACAACAGTACCACATGAAACACACACATTTGTCCGCACTCACATTTGTATAAATGTTGGTATATAATTATATGTGTATATATTTATATATAATTATAATTATAAATGTGAATCTTACTGTCAAAATCGTGGCTGATTTTCAGATCTTCAGGTCTCATCAGGTCACTGTCACTGAGAATAAACAGAAACAGAAAGTATTCTACTTGTGCACATGACCAACTAACAGAGACACGAACCTGACGAAATACTCGTTTTAGATTTCAGTTGTAAAGGTACGCGATTGCCCATGCCAATACCTGTACATTCAAAAATTTATGCCTTTTCTTACACGAACTCAAAGTGTGTTTACATATTGAAAAGGGAATTCTTAAATAAATACAGAGTTGTGGCATGAAACTCTAGATGGCGCTGTCCGATAGGTTTAACTCAATCTGACCTAATGACATCATTATCACATGGCACAGCTGATTGGTTCTCTCATGTATCAGCAGCCAATGAGCTCGCTGCTCAACATTCAAATATATGACTGGTGCTTGCTGTAACAGTTGCAGCTTGCTTCAGAAACCCTCCACATTCCCCAGCTCCACCTGTATAGATCGCTACGAGGGGAATGTCGGGTGCTATTGGGTTATTTCATGCCTGTTATATGTTCAGCATGCAATATTCTTACATGCTCACAGCACTTTGCTGGGGTGGTGATTATCAGTACAGTCTCGTATCTTCGCTGCCCACAGCAGCAGCGTAGCAGATCTATTCTGCCAAGACCAAATACATTAATATTGTCATGTACATTACCATGCCAATCCTTCAGAGAGTTGTCATGACAGAAATGTAATGTAATGTTTTCAAATACAAATGCAAACTAGGCCTGCTTACTTTTTGTTAAAGAATACAGTACGTTGGATGGAACATCTTGACACTACTTCCTGGAAGTCCCCAAGTAATCCCATAATGTGCTTTTTGTGGGTTTGAAGCAACTATCATAAGAAAGGAATCAAGGCACTTCTTCTTGTCCAAAACAGTTAAAAAGCCTTTATTCACATTCTGGCCATCTCAATATAGACATTAAAAATAACTAAAACTCTGCACACTTACGCATTTTGGCCTTCAGCCTTCCTCAGAGTGTGTAAGGTATCAAATGAATGACAGGTGTAGGTATACTTAGTCTGTGACATTGGGAGAAATCAAAAAAGCCATTACAGGGGGGACATATTGTTAGCTATTAAAAATTATGATAAAAAAAATAAATAAATAGTAAAATAAAAATAAATAGGGTAATCCATAGGGTAATCTTTGTTTCTTGTACGAATTGTAGTGTTGGGTTAGAGTCCACCTAAATCGATTCCACGTCTTTAAGCATTCGAGACCGAGAACATAATCCAATAGGGCGAGACTAGAGGGATAAATCTAGGAAAACAGGCAAAGATTAGAAACCGAGAAAACAGACAAGGCAAAGCTAGGCTAGGCTAGGAAACTAAGCAGGCTCCGTAACGTAGCTATCACAAACTAGCGATATAACCTAAACAATATTCGGCGATCAGAACAGGAACTGAGTGGGTGTTATTTAGTGTGTGTGATTGGTCTCAGGTGAACGTGTGATTAGTGAAATGACTGCTGGGAAATGTAGTCCTTGTGACTGCACCGTCATGTAGGAAGAGTCAATGTATGATGACATGAGCTGTAATGCGATCGAAATTGGAAGTCCACGGACCGGATTTCGTGACATCTATATAGATGAGCCACACGCTGCTACATATCTTTATATTTATTTACTATAGTAATAATTAGTATATAAATAAAAGAAATATTTTTCACTGTGGACATGGGCTTCAGGGCTAAACACTAAGGACTTTTCACTAAAGAAAAACAGTTTTGACCACAAAGATGCCACTGTTTTTGTGGCAAAGATGCCACAAATTTGTTAGAAACATTCTTTATATAAAAGTAGAAACGGCCACCATATTTAAAAAATATTTCAATACAACAGCAAAAACTAATACTAAACTAATGTAAGTAAAATGTTCTCAAGCTTATTGAAGGCAAGTAGCAAGTCTAATTATTAATTACGAGCAAAAGGATAAATAAATATATTAATCAAAAGTTTTTTACGCTTTTCAGATAGGTCTATATAGCTAGTATAGGCTACAACAGAAATAGCCTACTACATACATTTAATGAAGTAAATTATGTAAAAATAAAACACTACACAGCAGTCTTCACTGCATGCATTAAATATAAATGATTCTTATTAAAGTTACTAAAGTGATTCAGTCAAGAGCAGTGAGTGATTTTCTCTTTTTCTGTTGTTGTTTGATTAACATTTATGATGCAGTCGGCAGCAGCAGGTTTATGCTGCTGTCGCTTTAAGACCTGACGCACAGATCAATATGTACACCTCCTTGTATTGTCTCCCACACTGATTCAGGTTCACTTAAAGGGGTCATATGATGCGATTTCAAGTTTTCCTTTCTCTTTGGAGTGTTACAAGCTGAGTGCTAGATGACGACCCTGAAGTTCCAAGACTAAATCTCAGAACAAAGAGATATTCTTTATCAAAGTTAAGACCTCCTGCCACACCCCCCTAACACGCTTCGTTCTAACGCCCCCACTATCTACTCCACTATGTGGACATATTACATCATGGCCCAAATGGTGCACGCAAAGAAAAAGCGTGTTTCAGTACCGCAGTTGTGTTGAAGCAGGCATGTCAGGGAACGCTGGTGTGTTTCTAGCAGCTTTAGTTTGCACTTCTGAAAGTGATGCATTTATATTAGAATCTTTAAGATGACTTACAACAAACGGCATGCATTTTATGGACCCGTTTCAGAACCTAGGAGAGGAGGTACTTCTGACTTTGCTATGACAATCTGGCGCTTCTGAATCGGATACTGTTTTGTTATTAGTTTAAGTATATTCTATTGACTGTTCAAATGCCGAGTTTTGCGCATCGTGTGCGTGCGTGCGTGAAGACTAGCAAGAGAGAGAGAGAGAGAGAAGAGGTCACATCACAGTAGAGTCAGCTGTCTAAACCGTGGCTTGTGTACTGCAAACACATATCAGCTTCATCACTGTGTCTGTCACGACTCTGTTCCTTTCGGGCTTGAACTGATGGTAAAACTAATGACATTATTTAATGTCTTTACATTTCTTTTGAAAGATGAAGCTTGCGATTATTGTCGGGTATTAGGTAACTTTCCACCGTGCTTGCGGTGTTGAGCCAATCACAATGCACTGGGTCAGCTGGCTAATCAGAGCAGACTGCGCTTGTCGAAGGAGGGACTTTGTAGAAAACGAAAAGTTTGAGAGAGGCGGGGCATAGAGAACATACAATAATGTACAGTATTTGAAAAAAAGGTGTTTTTTGAACATTAAAGCACGTCAACACATTCTGTTACACCAAATACAACAAATAATAAGCTTTAAAAAAGCATCATATGACCCCTTAAGACAACCGACTGCATTTACCATGATAGTTTCCAGGGGTGTGAAGTAACTCATTACAAATACTCACGTTATAGTAATTAAGTAGTTTTTTTCAGTAATTGTACTTTTTTGAGTAGTTAAAAAAATTGTGTACTTTTACTTTTACTTGAGTACATTTTAAGTGATGTATCGGTACTTTTTACTCCGCTATTTTCCTCCGTTTGTTACATGCTTATTTTAATTTTATTTTTTTCCATCAACGTGATTGGATAGAGAGTTTGTCTCGTGACTTTCGTCAAATCAAATTAGAAAACTTTAACCGCCAACTGTTTTTCATGGCTGCTGGAAGCGAATTCTTCAAGCATCAATTCAGTCGCATCTTCCTAGGCTCTAACTTGATATGTTAAGGTAAATTTCGGATTTCTGCTTACTAAATGATTTGTATATATGCTTGCCTATCTACACGGCCTGAAATTTGGTGTAAGGTTGCGGGTATTGTGTTACCTTCTGTAAGTGCCACGTTTGGTAAATTCCCGCTCACTTATGAGACGCGCGATCTGCGCTTCCTCGTCTCTCTCTCGCGTGCGTTCTGCAGCAGTCACTTGGAAAAGTCATTGTTGCTTTTTGAACTTGTTGACTTTTGATGAGTTTAAGCGCGTGATGCGCGCTGTGAAAAAGTGTGAGTACCATCTGCACCTTATTGATGGACGCGTTGCGTTAATATACTGCAATCTGTGCAGTGTGTATGTATAAAACGTGCAACTCGTTAATAACTTTTTTTTTTTTTTTTAAAATGTATCCATTTTATCCGCCTTCCATTAGTAATTGCACTCTCACTAACCATGTCAAGTTCAACCACTTTTGTTCCATTCAGTTGTGGATGCTGCTGACTCACGAGACCGCCGCGGCTCAGCAAAGAGGCATGCGTGTGTGTGTGTTTTCCTTTGAAAAGTTTCCCCAGAAATACTTCTCTATTTAATGCATTTTTCCTTACAAAATGTATTATCAGCATAACTCTGTTAGCTGCTGTGCCGGTGATGCGTGCACACTGTGTGATGAGATATATCCCGATACTGTAAAGCGCTTTGATTGCCTACAAAAAGAAAGTGCTATATTGTAAAAAAATTCATGATTTTATAGTTCCCAATCAAGAAATGTTTAAAAGGGATGGCATGATGCCATCCTCTCGAACAATGTGCATTTGTTAAAATTGTAACAAATTATCAAGTTTATTTATTCTTATTTCTTTATTGGCAAAACACTAAAACTGGCACAGTTTTGGAGAGAAATGGGCTCTCATTTTAACCCATATCATGGTTTGTGATGCTGAACTATGAGTTTCTAATGGTGTTTGTTTGTATTTGCACTGTTCTAAACATTAATATTTTATGTGCAACAACAGCATGGTGTCTCAGTGGCCTTACAATTGATTTTAAATCTATTTTTTAAAACTTTATGACTTAAATGGGGATGATTGTACTGATAATAACTTTCATCTTTTCTTCAATTGAATACCGTTTCCGTGCTGTTTTGATGTATTTTAAAGAGTTGGCAGTCAAAATTAAAACTGCTGGATGATAGATACTCTTCATTCTTTATGACAAACAAGATAATGTGAATTACAGAATGTACAACGTTTATTATGAGGGGGTAGAATCCACAGCTCAGTACTCATTACTCATAAGTACTTTTAAATAGGCTACTTTTTAATAAGTACTTTTACTCTACTCGCACTAATTTTTTTGGAAGGTAATGGTACTTTTACTTGAGTATATTTTTTCAGTACTCTTTCCACAACTGATAGTCTCCAGCGGGCGTTTTGATATTAATTTTGTGTAAGTAGCAATAACACTGACTGAGAGGCGCTTTCGGTGAGCGCGCTTTGGGTGTGTGCGCACAGAAACCCATCGGCTTTCAAGTACTTTTAAAAAAACACATGCAAATACTGAATATCACTTTTGTGATAATGCATTGAGTCGGTGACATTTCCGCCAATTTGTCCCTGGACTCGGTTGGACTCCCAAAAGCTCGAGTCTGAGTCAAGTCCGGGTAAAAATACATCTGAGTCTGTGACAAGTCCAAGTCTGCTAAAAGTTGTACTCGAGTCCGAGTACCACAACTCTACTGACCATGGTGCAAATAGGCTCCTCTGCCACCCCTGTGAGCTGATCTAGCAGTCCTATGGGGGGAAATGCAGTAGACCAAAAAATTATTTTTCACGTGAAAATGGACATAGAAAGATAAGTTATTAAAAAGAAAAAATACATTTGTGTTTTTGGGTTGCAGTATGTATCTGTATAAAGTATATTTGCTGTATGCTGTAAAATACAAGTGGACTACTGTATTATGAAGCATTACAGTAAGTATAACAGTACATTGCACATTGGTGGACATACCCATTCTCGCTGAGAAACGTTTGAATTATTGAGGACTCGGTCAATCTCCTAATATTCGGCTGGACCCTTCGGCCCACCACAGCCATGATTGACAACATGGTCCACAATAGTGGCCCTTATTTAATCTGATATGTACCTATGTCCTCTGTTTTACCTCCGTACTCTTCCACACTTCCATTCTTACTCCTCTTCTTCATCTCAGCTGTTGACCCTGTTCGTTTCCTGGTTGTTCATCCATTGTCAGAATTTGTAACACTGTGTTGTGCTCTGCCTATATATGCTTGCCAATTGAAGGTTCATGAGACGCACCTTTGAGCTATTTTAGTGAACATGTTGATCATTGGTTGATCTACATTTGAGGGCATTTCCCTTCGTTAGGAGTCAAAATTCCCTCACATTATCAAGTCAGGGCACTTTACAAGCCTCAACATAATGTGAAAATATGCTTGACCATTTATGACAACTAGTTCAACCATTCTGCATTTAATGACTTATGCAAGGAACTAATGCCTACATGTTTTGAGAGGTAAGACTGATATTTTGATCAACACGATATAAGCAACTGAGATGTGAAAACAGCAATCCTGTCAATTGTTGACTGGTCAGGCTTTCAAATCTGTTCAAAACAATAAGAAATTGCTTTTATGATGTGCACAAGTGACTACATGAGGTGAGGTTGACAGAATTTTTGAGCATTTTCACTTTGCTGATCTGAGAAATGCCGAAAGCGACTGAGAAAAACAATAATAAAATGGGCAAACTGCACTCTGACTCCACTCACTACTGTCTTGATCGTAGCCCTAACATTTCAATGTTTAATGAATGTGAGTGAGCTCTGCTCATATTCAGATTTTAAATAGTCATTTTGGCGCTCGGAAATGGGTTTATAGCATGATATTAGAGAGTACTGGGAGTGGCGTTGAATTAAACCGAAACTCAGTTAATATCCACTGTCTGCAATGTAGGTCGTGTAACCATGCTCTAGCACAAGAAAACTATTTACCTTTAATGATTTTAGCAGATGCTTTTACTAAAGCGTATTTACAAATGCAGAACCATAGAAGCAATCAGACCAACGGTACAAGCTGTCAGTTAGTCTAGCACAGTACCCATAGCTAGGTTTTTCTTTAATGAATGGATAGACGATAGATAAATAAGTTTGCTAGTATTACTTGGGTCAGGTGCTGTTAAAGAGTGTGTCGTTAGATGTTTTTTGAAAATGGCCAAATACTCACTGGTCGATTGAGATCGTGCGGTCATTCCACCATCTGGGCACGTCCCGTAAACGGCTGTGAGTGATTTGTGCCCTCTTTGGGATTGGCACCACAAGGCTCGGTCTGCAGCTTCTGGAGTGCGCAGAGTTTTGAAACTTGCATTTTCGGTATATGTGCGCGCCAGTTGTTGTCTTTAGGGAACATCACCTAGCGCGGGGGGGGGGTTGAATTTGCAAGCTACGTTCGCCGGGCCTACCAAAAACCCATATAGCATCTTATGTAGCCATGTAAACTGATTGAAGAAGTTTTACGTGCCTTTTTTTCCGGCTCGTTCAAACACAACATCTCGCTGCTTTTTGGCCCCATTCTGTATCAGTGCAGCAGGCTTGATGTAATGGGGAAGGCCCTCCAAGAGAGCTTCATAGTCCAGTCCCAGAGACCACAGCTATGGACAAGGAGTTGTTCAGCTTGCTCTGAAGGAAGGGTCTACTCTTCTAATGTTGTGGGACGGCAAACCTGCACGACCGGCGTTGTGCAGCTGGTCTGTGAACTTACTGATCTCGATCACACTCAAGTCCTGGCTGTCGTGAAGGATTAGGTTGCAACCCGCTGTATGAGAAGTTTGTGACGAGTGCTGTTTGGCGAGACCACGACAGTTGCTGTGCTGACAAGGGGTAAGTGAGTTGATGGTCCTTCATCCAGCTAGAAATGTCTCTCTGACAGGCTGCAATGCGAACAGCTACCGTCGGGTCATCTGGTTGGAATGAGAAGTAGATTTGATTGTCATCAGCATAGCAGTGATAAGAAAATCCATGCAACTGAATGACAGATCCTAATGACGACATGTAGAGGTGAAAAGAGTCCAAGCACTGAGGGCCATGAACCCCCTAGCAAGTATTGTTGATTTAGAATACCTGCACCCTCCAAGACCCCTGAAGACTACTTGAAGAGGTCACGTTATCCACTGGATTGCGGTTCCTGAGATTCCCATCTTTATGAAGGGTCGGAGATCGTTAACTGTGCAAAAGCAGCAGACGATCCAGCAGATATACTGAGGATTGACGCTGCTCTTTTATGCCGAGTCTCAGGCGTCAGTAACCCGATAGCAGCATCTCATTGAGTGGTGCTTTGAAGCCGAGATGGAGGTTTTTTACTGTGCAAGAACGAGTGTTGGTGAACCCAACTCGCGCAATGTCTTTGCAAGAGGAAAAGGGATACTGGTCTGTAATTTCTAAAATTGCTGGATTTAGGGTGTTATCTTAAGCATGGGGTTACCCATTCTGGCTTAAACCTGTGTGGAAAGTGTGTCCGTGTTAAGATGAAGTTGTTGATAAGTTATTAACGCGGTATGACGAAGACGAAATGGCCTGAAGGATGTTAGGGGGTTAGTTGATAGTATTAGTTAACATGTAAGATGATTGGAGAAAGTATAAGTTTTGGAAACGCTGTCTCCGCGAGTGAAGATGAGATAAAGACAGTGTGTGATATTTGCATTATAATTTATCACGGATTATTTTGGTGTGGGGAATTGGTCCCATTATGGTTCTTGTTGTTATTATGAAGAAATTGCCAAAGTCTCAGCTTTAAGAGTGAAGTAGTAGGGGGAGGAGGACAGAGAAGAGAAGAGAATGTTTTGAAAAGTGTGCGAGGGTCAGAGCAGTTAATTTTTGTTGTGGTAGTATGTCGTTTTAACAGTGGAGCCGTTTGCAGAGAAGGAAGAGAGAAGTGACTGACACAAGGTCTTGCGTTTTTTTTATTTGCACATATCCTCTCTGCCGCCACGGATCAGAGCGCGTTCACAGAGAACATCGAACAGCCCGGGGGCATTGTGTGCTGGTCCTTGATTATGGTGTCTACGATATACGGTATTAGCCTATAACCTGATATCAAATCATGCAATATCGACATCGGTTAATTTATTGTTTGACTATGCCGGTATTGGCGATAAACATGATATTTAAAATGAACCTGACACTTATGCTGACACGACACCGCAAATACCTACTCCAGCGCCAGTACCCGTGGTTTGCCCTCCCAGGTGGCAGTTTGCGCCTTAACCTGACACCTGTCCCACAAAGACACAGCACGCGGCCGCGCTACTCCAAGGAACGCAATAGTATCCAGCTGCGGTCTGCCGATGGTATATCTCAAACCAGGTTACAATAGTCGCCGACAGTAAGTTCCATTATTTTACTAGGCATGAATGGAAAGGTTACATAACTTGTTAACATGCAGTTCCCTGTTCTCATATATTTAAATAAAAGGTGCTTCTTTAATCAGTCCCGGCGCTTTTCTTAGTCGTCTATTTGTATTATATTTTTCTATCAAGTCATGGCCACATATTGCCTTTGTGTACAATTGATTTCTTTTGTGCAAAACTGATCTAAAACTGTATACATTAAACCACATTAAACTCTGTGAGAAATTTAGTTGGTCGCAGTGCATGCACTTCATGCCGTCATCTGGCGGTACGGTGGGGTATGGGGGTGCCGTTGTCTGGTGCCATTATTACTGAGTGAAGCCGCGTTTAACCTTCATTATTCATTGGCGCCGGCGCAACTATAGGTTAAAGAGATTAAAATACAGGTACGTAAGTTAACAGGTTAAAGTATCAGTTTTGATGTTAATATTTATTCATTATACTGTTGAATTTGACAGTATTTTCTCTTTTGTTATTTCATAGGGAGCTTCAAAGAAGACCGAGAAAGCCAGGGTCTCAGGTCAGCTGTGACCTGAAGAAGTGAAAATGCATGTGCCCTGTGTTTATCAGTACCCTTATGTTCATTGGGTAAAAAGAAAAACAAAATAAACAAAGTAAAAATTAATTTGGCTGATTCCCTAAGGTTTCTATAGATACCGTGATATATCGATATCGTAAATTCTTTTGGACACAATAACCATGGTGTGAAAAATCTAATATCGGACAGAGGCCCTAGTTGATGGATATGGCAAAAGTTGTCTAAGCAAGATGTTAGAGTGGAGCAAAGAGTGTCAGTAACACTGTTTGTGTCCAGTGCTGAAAACTGAGAGGGTGAAGGAAGTGAGGATGAAACCAAATAGGATAGGCAAGAGAGAAAGAGCGAGCGTAGGTTACGCCGAAAGGTGACCTGCATAGGAGTGTGTGCTGTTCACGGAGTTTAAGTGTGAGGTTAGAATGACGATGAGTGTCTGAGGTAGGCAATGGAGACTAGAGGGTTGTCATTGAGCATAGCATGTGTAGATGAGGTCGTTGGTTACCTGATTTGTACGTACCATAGTAGACACTCGTCTGAGATCAAATGAGGTGCGCGAGAGTGTTGAAGTCACACCTGTGTGTTTTTCTAGGTGGATGTTAAAGGCCCTAGCGAACCGTCCTCTGAAAGTTTTAATAGTAACACAGTCCAACTCCTCCAAGAAAGTTCACCCATGACCTGGGGACGATAAACCTACAAAGTGTATTTTACAGGGTGGGTAATAGTAATTTGCAGGTGATTAAAATGAACTGTTCTGTAATAAAATCAATTTCCATTCATTTGAGATCGTAGCTATCATCTCCACGCGGCCTCCCAATCGGGCCGAGGGGGTGGTGGGAACAGATAAAATAGTGGACGGGCTGCAGAGTGGATGTCCGCGGTTTGATCAAAGTCTCATTAGGATTATAAGGTTAAGACCAGAATGGAGTACCTAGAAGAAATCATTCTGCTTTGTTTACAGCACTGCAGTCCCGAACCCTTGAAATGAGAGTAAAGTAAGTAGAGGACTAGGACTGCGCGTAATTATTAGGATTGGCCGCTCCACGTACAGTGCCGTTCTTGCCGGGGAGTTGTGAGTAGAGTTGAAAGCACAATGAGTACAATTAAATAACAAGTATTGATAACAAGCTGTAAAAAAGTAAAGGGGGAGAAAAGCAATACTCAAGTGCCTTGTCTGTGTCCTTGCTTGGTGGAGTCACGCAGTTATAGTCGCTGGACCTTTACCTTGTGGGTCTTCCCACAAGGAGGGCTTGATACGGGGCTTGCCGCGGCGCCAACCAATTTTATACTCGCCTGCTTACTCCGTACTGAAGTCAGCTGGCCCACGCCTTCTACTTTCGCAACCAATCGGAAATCCACATGATATGCCGCAACGAACACCGACTTGAGCACACAATTACCAACGCTAAAAACCACAGTGTCAAACCAGTTTCCTGCAACGCAACCATGCTAAAATCTAATGAAACAAAACAAAAACACAACTACTGCTGTTTTCTTCTGCGTCTCGACTGCTTCCTTCTCATTTAGTTTATAATGGTTTATAATAATGTTATGATACTAACAAATGTATACCTTTACCGATATCTTTTTTGTTCTTTCTTTGGAGAAATGAAAACATTTCTCTGGTTTACATGTAATGATAGTTTGGGTTTTGTATTAATGCCTGAAATGTGATATTGTGCACTGACCTCAAATGTCGTCAGCCGTGTGTCATGAGAGGGAACGCCACACACAGATCCAGAATTAACACTCACCAAGTGCCAAATGCAAGTACAAATCGGCGTTAGCAAATATATATATAACACTGTCAGTCACCAGTTGGTTTGTAAAACTTTTACGAATGATAAAAATGCAATGTAGTGAGTTTCTCGCATACAGAGGTGGGTAGAGTACCCAAAAACTCTACTCAAGTAAAACTAAAAGTACTAGTCTGAATAGTTACTTGAATAAGAGTAAAAAAGTATCAGATGAAAAAACTACTCAAGTAGTTAGTTACTAGTTACTTTGGATCATATACTGAATATCTATAATCTATTTTTAGTAAAACTTATAGTGTATATTATATATATTACTATACATTATATATATATAGTAAAAAAAAATTTTTCAGCATCTTTACTCCAGTCTTCATTGTCACATGATTTTTCAGAAATCATTCCAATATGTTGATTTACAATCAAAGATGTTCTTTTTAGCTTTCTATTCATCAAAGAATCATAAACAAAATGTCACAGGTTCCAAAAAATATTAAGAAGCAAAACTTCACTTTGCTGACCTTCAAGTTTCCAGCAATGAATAAATCTAGTTATTAGAAAGATTTCTGAGGACCATATGACTCTGACAACTGAGTGACAGCTGATAAATTTGATTTGCATCACTGATTGAAATTCTATTTCAGAGTATATTCATTATGTATTATATTTGTATAAATAACCTCTGACACGGAGAAGAGTGAAAACTCCTCACGTGACCGCTAAGTTACCGAACATTTGAACATAACGAATCAAATGCACATTGACGGATCTTCTTCCGTCTGTTCTGCAAAATGCAAACAAATATATATTTCTGCAAGCGTAAATATTGTGGAAATATCAATATTAATTGTGTCTAGGCAAAGGCATTCCTCCTTGAAAGGCAAAAGGCATTCCTCCTTGAGCTAACGCGCGTTTGAGGGTATTCATTTCATACTCTGTGACAGCTTATTTAATGTAAAAATTATACATTGTATTTAATGTATAAGGTGCATGTACAACAAACTGGTAATGTCATAGTGGTACCATGTACTGTAATCGAATGTAGCCTATCTATATCTGTGGAACCGTAGACAGCACCCGCGGTGTTCATCTAATAAAGATCTTCATCGCTAGCAAACAATAACCTTTACAGATTTGTTTTCAATTGACTGTAGATCCAAAGCCACGTCTTCAATGCTCTTGATGTTCTTAACCTTTCTGTTACAACTCTGAGTAAGAACGCCCACAGTAACGAAGTAAAAGTACAGTTTTCACTAAAAATGTACTTTAAGTAAGAGTAAAAGTACCCATCTTTAAATATACTCCAAAAGTATTAGTTACCCAAAAAATGTACTCAAGTAAATGTAACTCGTTACTACCCACATCTGCTCGCATAGATTTTCGCATTGGTCTGAAGAAAAACAACAGGCTTATTGAAAATGTGAATTCATTCTCTGCCAGCAGGTGGCGCTTTTGGAACAGCAGAAATATAACTGTCCCCGATAACGGCAGTACATAAAAGAAGCGCAGCAGCTGCGTGCAGCACTCATGTTTATTGAATGAAATTACAGCCTTTTGAAGTTTAATCACCCCATTTAACCATATTGCAATTCTGGTCTTTCTGTCCCCAAATGTAAGACCTCTTGAAATCATAATTAAGTCCTTCTTGTACAATTTAATACTATTTTATGATGCAACTAAATTTAAAACTTTTTAGGAAACCCTGCCCAGACGCCACCAAGATGAGATATATTTCAATACAATAGCTAAACACAGTGACATATGAGGATGAGGGGTAATAGGAATGGGTGTGAATAAGAGAGGTTGACTGTCTGGCTTTCAATTAGGGGTGCCCCACTCAGATTTCTGAGACCGATCACCAATCACAGAAAGCAGTATCTACCGCTACGATCACGGATACCGATATTTTTAAAGCCTTCTTTTTATCATGTAGAATTATTTATAATGATGATCCAATCAAGATTTTTTATACATTTCTTCAGGGTCTGATTTTCATTTTTGAAAATGAATTCCCCTATTAGGTGACTCTTGTGAGAGAGGATTTTTTTTATTTGAGGGGTGGAAGGGGGCTTTTTTTTTTAGACATTTTTCAAAAATATATATTTATCTCACCTAAATTTTTGATCATGCAGTGCATTTTTGTTTTTACAATCGTGCAGTTGTTGCACAATAGCTTACACACAGCGCAAGGCTGATTTCGTGAGCTGTATGTGAGGCAGTGTTACACCAGGTTCACACATACTCCATTTGCAGTGCGTATGCAGTCCATGTGCAGAACATAAGCGGTGCAGAAGCAGCACAGGCTGTGCTTTCACACAGGAGTCCACTACTGATCTGTGGCGGTTTACCACAAACACAACATTTATCCATTATTTTGATTTCAAATCCAAACATTGTTACTTAAATTGCTTTTTCAGCATCGTGATTCTTTTTTTTACACAGTACAGTAATACAATCTTTCATAGACGTGTTTAAATGCAATAAATATAACAGACACATTATTCAATGCTTTTTACTTTTGCTTTTACTTCTAGATTTATATTAAGTTGCTCAAGCAAGTGGCAAAACATTTAAACTACTTTTCTTACATTATCACAAACATTCTAAACTAAAACTTACCATTGACAGAAAGTCAACTCTACTGCCTTTTCTTTTGCATTGAAATCTTTATTACAAGCAATCCTGCGGTTCATAAAGAACTTTGTTTTACTACCTCCACGAGTGCCATCTATTATTGCCTTGTTTATCTAAAAGTGCTCTTTTCCTCGATTTACCGCAAAGTCCTAAGCCTATGTGTTGGCTGTGAACACCGTACTTCATTTTAATGCTTTATGGTGTAATTACTAAATTTTCGTGTCAATCCATGTTCATATTAACTGCGAACAATGTGCTGTTACTTTAATTTGACGCAAAATCGGAGTGGCTCATCTTTTCACAAGCTTGCAGAGAAAGGCTTACAAAAAAAATAATAATTGGGTTGTTCTTTTTCACGTTTTCTGGGTTGATACACTTTTAAAAAATAAAGCTTCCAACTAGAACATAAAGGATTTTTCAGCTTGATACCATAAGAGAACCCTTTTAAGCTCCCCAAAGAATCTTTTACTCTTAAGTTCTTTAGAAAACCATCTATTTACTGTTTTTAAAGAAGCCAGATATGATTCTTCATAGCAGTGCTACAAGGAACCCTAATAGTGCTTTAAAGGGATAGTTCACCCCAAAATGAAAATTAAGCCAGTATGTATTAAACTCACCCTCAAGCCTACTAGGTGTATATGACTTTCTTCCGTTCAGACGAATCCAATATGAGTTATATAAAAAAAAAAATCCTGGCCCCTTCAAACTTTATAATGGCAGTGAATGGGTGTTTCTGTTCAACAGTCCAAAACAAGTCCAATAAAGTGCATGCATCCATAATAAAAAGTGCCACACACTGCTCCAGGAGGTGAATAAAGACCTCCTGTTGTGAATGATGCGTTTTTGTAAGAAAAATATCCATATTTAAAACGTAATATTTAGCTTCCGCTAACTGTTATACACGGAAGCTGTTCTAGGCGGATGACATAGGACATTGGCTTGCGCATGTGCCTTTGAGAAGTGACGAACACGTAAGCGCAGAGGAGAGAGCAAAACAAAAAAACGGTCACGAATTAGAAGTACAAAAACAAGGATTTGTAAAGAAGAATGTCAGAGGATTTCTGTCATGATGCAAGAGCAGGAGGTAACAGGCTGAGGCGTGCGGCTCTACGTGCAGGTAGTTTAATTAAATAACAAAGCAAACAAAGAACTGGAAACAAGAACAGAAACACGAGCAGAGCAGCAACACTAACATCCAGCAACTGACAAAGCACAAGGGAAACACAAGGCCTATTTATACAGAGAACTGAAGCAATGAATTAATCAGTAACCAGGGCAACTAATAAGGAAATGGGTGTGGTTCAATGAGTATCCATGACAATAAGGGAGCAGAGCAGCAGGGAAACAGGAGGGGAACAAAGCAACAATAGGGACACAGAACTACAAACTAAAAGTCCTTGAACACAGACACGGGGAACACATGTGATTAGACAAGGTCGTTTCTTTTCATGACAATTTCCGAGTTATAAGAGACTGTTTCGAGAACGGTTTCATCTCTGCTAAAGCTAAAGGTATAACTTTCTTCTTGTGCTCCTGTAAATCTAGTTGCTTATGTTGGAAGCATGTGGTGGGAACTGCCAGGGCCTTCTAGGCCCTCAGAGAGCGCCCTACCAATTTGCATTACTTACGTAATTCATAATTTCACAATCATCATCTAAAGAAAAATACAATACAATTCTGTATGGCAATTCACAACTTTCAAACGTCCATTCAGTGAATGTGTTAAATGAACTCTGCCAATTGTCAATCTATAGATGTAAAAATCAAGGTGGGTAATTTTAAAGACACGAGAAAACAAACTGACCAATTTCTTCTTAATTCTTTCCTACTGAAAACTGAGAGGGCCTTGTTTCACCTTTAACTTTTGACTTAGGGACAAGTCTGCCTGCGGTGGGAGCTCTATCGGAAAAAAAAAATTATGATTTATACGTGCTAAATCTAACTAGCGATGATTCAAGTGCACGCATTTTCCCCTTTGAAGCCGCAAATAACGTAAGTAAGGACATTTACTGGGCCGCTGTGCCAATAATTATTTAATATAAACACTGCTTGTTTGTAATGAAGTGTCTGTCGCTAAGTTGTTTTGCTGTGAGTGCTGTCATGATGTGTTGGCTTACATTTAACATGTTGATTTTGTGCACAGACCGATTGTGTGATGATGCATTTGTAATGAGGATTTTCATCTGACTTAAATTTAGCTGTGTTTTATTTTGGTGATATCAGTCACTCTCGCTGCACTGTTTTCTTGTTGCATTTCTGAAAGGCAGTCGCACACCGGACGAGAAGCGCAGAGCCGGCCGCCGTCCCCCGCTGCGCGAGTCTAGGGCAACTTATCGCACACCGGACACGTCGCGTTCGGTTAGAGATGGCAGTCCAAAACCTTTAATCTACTCTCCAAACAGTCAAACATTCACTTCAAGAATGAGCAAGTGGTGTCAATGAGTTTGAAGTTCGGTGATAAAAAAAACCAAAAAACTGAGCAAACAGAATGAGAAAGTGCAGTCTATTGTAGTCAAAGCACGGAGGCATGTTATGTATGTTCTGTGTCTTTGGTTTGGCCGCGGTGTGTGTGTAGAAAACAAGGTGTTAAGCTATATTACCGCTGGGTTGCGAGGACTCCTCAGAGTCTCCCGTCGAGGACGCCCCCTCACTATCGCGTCTGAGGAGGTGATGTTAGTTTAGGGGCGCGTGCCACGGTTCAAAAGTCATGGTTCACTACTGGATGGGAGAAACGAACCATTTCAAAGCTTTGAATCAATTGAACCAATTGCTTCGCAAAATGATTCACTGTTTCGAAGCACTCGAAACACCACACGCTGGTGACGCCTGCTGGTCTAAACTGTTGGGAAATGTGCCCACCCACAACACAAATTTTATAGCTACAACCCACACATTAGAAGCTCTTTACAATATTACAATGATATTTTACAATGAGTTTCTTGTCTGCCCGAACGTGTAATATATTAAATGCAATAAAAATAATAAAATACTATTAAAAATGAAGTGTCTGTATAATAGGCCTATGTGTCTTTAAAATAATAATTATTAATTTGCAGGGCTTGTTTTGTTTTATGGGCTAGCCCGGTGATTGTGTGTGTTTTTAGGGGGAGTATGAGTTCTGTGCTTCCCTCTTGCTATTTCTACAGGCCGGTAAGAGACTATTAACTACTACTCATCCTTTTAATTACACAAATGTCTACAAATTGATCAAACTGATCCGAGGTCGTATAACCATAGCCGCTGATGCAGTGGTTTGCCGCTCGCATGATTCACGGGTTCACAGAGATCGCCCCCCCTAAGGCGAACTATTGAAATTTCGAAGCGTTTCGAAACAGTTATGACGTAACGAAGCCTTGTTTACTGAAATCAAAAGTTTGGCATTTTGATACGTGCCCAAACCACTGTTTCGAACAATTGATTCCTAAAGGTTTTCGAAAGCTTCATGAAGCAGTGTTTCAAAAGCGGCCATCACTACTGTAAACAAATGTTGGTTTTTCGCGAGACTCACAGGCGCATGTGCTAAGCATACATCCTACGTCATATGCCCGGAACAGCTTCCACGTACAACAGTTAGCGCAAGCTAGAGAAAAGTGATTATTATGTTTTTCTTACAAAAACACATGGATTCACTACAGGAGGCCTTTATTCACCCCCCCCGGAGCCGTGTGAGGCACTTTTTATTATGGATGAATGCACTTTATTGGACTTGTTTTGGACTGTTGAACAGAAACACCCGTTCTTGGAAGAGCCAGGACGGTTTTTAATATAACTCAGATTGGATTCGTCTGAAAGAAGGAAGTCATATACACCAAGGGTGCCCTGAGGGTGAGTAAATAACAAACTAATTTTAATTTTTGGGTGAACTATCCCTTTAAGGTGCCACTTACTATCAAGAGCTTTATAGCACAAAGATTCTTAATGCAAGAAAAGGGTGTGGGCTCATGAAAAAAGCAAAATCTTTAAGCTTCATTGTCTTCTTTAGCCAGCTTCATTGATCATAATGGGAGTTTTCGCAAGAGTGGACAATTCTGTGACGTCACGATAAAACGAAAGGAAACGACAGCTCACTTTCTGTATATAATCCATTAACAATTTGAATATATTTGGTTTGTCACGCTGGCTGCTAAGAACTGCCACTGCAAAGACTTACATCCAGCAGTGAATCCTCTAAATAAGGATTTGGTTCTGTAAACTCTCTCTCTATATTGCGGAGATCTGCATAGTGATAACCATAGGAACGGATGAAAAAATATATTTTAAAATAATTCAGTGCATTAAACAAATACACTTAGTAGCTTTAATATGCCTTATAGTTGGAGTATAGAGCCTTATAGTTAAGATACTAAAACAGTTTTGTCCTATTTGTAATGAACTTTGTTGATCATTTTATGATGCTCCACTTGGTTGAAAAATGTTTAAAAGTAAAGAAAAAGAAACCAGCATAGTCATGCCAGTCAAACATTCTACACCATAAATAACCAGTCGGTGAAGGAACATGCCACCACACCTGAAACACAAACAAACCTGTATACACATGAAACTACTGTGCCATGACCAATAGGTATTTTCGGTAGTTCCCAACACTACTGAAAGTGAAAGAATGATCTTACAGACAAATACCCGGATTGGATCTAGTGTCTTTAAGAAAGCAAACTGAGAAAGTGAAAGTGCATGACATACAGTGTGCTGACTACAGAGAGCATGTACATGCAAAAACATTCATGTAGGTAGAGTAGGTTTTGTGTTTAAAAAAAAAAGTCTAATTCAGTTTACTACTTTAATTAAAAACAAACAAACTGTGCATGATCTTACATATTTGTAAAAATGTGTCTTCTACACATAAACAAATAAAACTTTCCACTGCTTGTTCCTTCCAATCATATGACAAAATAAAGACGATTAATATTCCTGGAAATTCCAGAACAGGATAGACATCCTCTTCTAATACAGATATAATGCAGCTCTCTTGAGACTTTTCACAAATGACTCAAGAGCTTTTGCTGTGACAACTCAACAAAAGTAGCTTCTCAATTTATGTAAGTATTATAAACAAAAAGATTCTCTCGGACAAAATACATTAAAGAATAATAAAAAATAATAAAAAAGTGTATTTTCAAAGTAGTAAACTGTATTTATCCTAATCTTTTATATTTATACAATTAGTTAGCTTATGCAAGTTGAACAGAAGTTGAACTAATGCATGTGCATTTTTAAACTACAGAGAAAATTCTGTATTGTGAAAAATATCAAGACTCAATTTACAGTTTTGAAAATGGAAGTATCAACAAACCTACTACTATGTAGGTGTTTGTTGAGAGAGAATGAAGGCACCTAAATTTTACATTCTTTATGTAACTGGTGTGAAAAATGCATTGATTTAATCTGACTTATTTTTGTTTTTTTCTTTTCTTTTGTATTGTATTATTATTTATATTTTTATTTACTGTTTATATTATGTTCTAATTCTACTGTGTTTTGTAATAAGCATGAGTTGATGATCTTCACAAAAATGTTGTTCTATGGGATCAGAATCCCGCCTAAAGTATTGCAGTCACGTATAAAAAATAACAAGCGTGAAAACAATTTTAAAACACAAGTAAAAATATATTGCACAAGATTTAAAATTGAAAGCAAAGTTTTCAGAATAGCAAACAATGGTCACGGATTGAAAAATAATAAGCGTGAATCAAAAAAATTTATAACGCATTTAAAAAAAAAAATTAAGCATGAATCAAAACTTTATACACGTTTAAAATCATATTGCACAAAACTATTATAACTATTAAATATTAATGCAAAATTATCTGACTTGCACACAAAATCATGTTTTCCTTGGTTATATTTCTCTTTTTTTCTGGTCTCAGACATTTTCTGCACATATTTTAATTTTTTGTATGCGTGTCTTCCCTTTGCTCTTTATTCCACGTTCTACGCTTCTTCCAAATGTTGCGGTTAGAGTTTCATATAAATCAGGGCAGGCCTCTCATTGGTCCTCTAGTTCTAGATTGACAGCTCCTCCTCTAGCCAATCAGCTGAAGAGGGGCGGTGACGTCACTCCAACGCACCTCATTAGCTGCTGATGCTCAGTGTTCTGTTCACTTGTATAGGTGAAAATGGACAGCTGTCAGCTGGAAAACATCTTTCCATACAGGACACTGTTATATGTGTCTGCCTGTCACTGCTGTATGCCTGCCTGGCGATATGTCCATCCTCTGCAAGGGCCCCCAGGCCCTCTCCTCCCAGGCCCTCTCCTCCTCAATCTTCTGTGAGGACACGTCTATGGTCCTTTGTGAGGACCACCACACATGCTCCATTCTCCACCTATGTATTGGACAGGCTGTGGTGTATATTAGTTCAACCATTAATTAAACAATAAACAAATTGTCTTCCAAACGGGGAGGCCTAGATGAGCCTGGCCAGCCCCTGCTAGGGCCTCGGCTTCATTCTGGTTGCCAGGTGAATGGAGCAAGACCATCCCTGTGCAGGACCAGAGGTGGACTGCAGAGCGGATTTACCTTGAAGCTGTGCCACGCTTTTAAGTGTGGCTAGAGCCCCGTCCCAACCCTCAGTTACCACCAGATACCAACAACGGTACGGATGTCCTACCACCTTTGGAAGGTGAGGGTGTCCACTCCAGTTTCTAACAAGAACTTGATGGGCTATGGCATCCAGAAGAGGGCACGGAGGGTCCTGGACATCAACAGATATTATCTGATGGTGACAGAGACACTCAGTTGCATTGTGTGATCTCTAAACTATCTGGCTGCTGTACATGTGTGACTGAGATTACTTTTTTCAGGTTCTGTGCCATTCACCAAAGTCCCAAGAAGAAGAGGACTGGTACACTGTTCAGATGGGATCTCATCCTGGAGGACTACAGGAAAATTGAAACGATTGCACCTATTTCTTGTGGTGTGCTCCAGGGTTCCCTTCTTGGTCCGCAAAGAAGACAGGAGAGGTCAAATAGGCATTTGAAATTGAGACACAGCTGAGAACCATAATCTAATAGGCAATCAGCATTCTTATGGAAATGTCAACTTCCACACTCCCAACACACAAAGACAAGGTGTAAATAAATACATGTACAATACATTACAATAAATCCACAAGAGAAGGTAGACAGACACCACAGCATCGTGACTCAGACGACACTCAGCACTAACCCCACTGCTCCCATCCCCACCTATTCTATATCTACATGTGTTGATGATATCAATGCTCAAATGTCCTATAGCTTCCGTAACAATGACCAAAAGCTGCTGGTCGGTAACCTCTGTTCAATTGGTTAATACTGCTGGTGTTTTAGGCCTTCCAGTGCTATCAGAAATCTTGGTAGAATTTTAAATCTTTCTCTCAGCTTTTATTTCTCATATTAACTAACTTATCAAATCAGTCTGTTTATACCTTCACAACATTGGTTGCCTTCATCCTACTCTAAATATCAAAGGTGCAGAAATTCTTGTACACACTTTATCACCTCCCCGACTAGACTACTGGAACTCTCTTTACTATGGCCTGCCCATCAAGAGGATGAATAATCTTGGATACATTCTTAACTCAGCTGCTCAAGTTCTTATGGGTTTGGATCGTCATAAGAGTAAATAATGACAACATTTGTATTTTTTAATACATTTAGCCGTGATGGACTGGCCATTTATCCATGGAGTTTCCCTGCCTTCGGCCCGAGATATGGGATCGGCTCCAGCAGCCCGCACAGCGTGGAGAATGAATCCATTCTTTAAAATACTTTCTCTAATATTTACTGTAATTTACAAGAAAAGGAAGGAAGACTAACTGTTTAGGATTGTTTATTGCAGCAAATTACTTAGAAAGGAAACAGTGCGTACATGTACATACAGGCTACTGGAAGCACAACAAAGAATGAACTGTGCTGATAAACAAGAAATAAATAAATAAAATAAAAATTCAGACATGCGTATAACTATAATAATATTTCCATGCTTTTCCTGATCATAAATTTAAAGTTGCCTGGTATTTCCAGAGTTCCACAATCAGTAAACTTATCCAGATATTACAACATTCAATTGAAATCGACAAAACAATATTGGAATCTATGGGAAAAGGTCATTTTGTTCGGTTTATGTTTATTTATTTGTAATCTTCCAGTTACATTGTTGCTTTTCCCTGCAAGGTAAAAGTTTGACTTATATTTTGATTCAAAGGAAATCAACACATGGAATTGAGTGACAAAATTTGAGGGAATCTACTGTAACTGTTCAATATTGGAAACTACAGCAAAGATAATGATCAGGTATGGCCACAGGAGTACAAATGCACAAAATGAAGTTCCAAACGTAGGTTCGGGAGGAGCCTAATCATTCAAACCTGTCAATCATCATTACGAACCTATATAAGCAGCACTCATTGGACCGCCCCAGCGCCCTCCACCTCCCCCTTCTCCTCCTCTATTTCTGTTATTCTCCCTCTAGGTAGTACCGCAATGGGGGGGGTGAAACTTCGGAGCTCAAGCTGAGCCCCGGTGCGAGCGCATTGGTGACAGCCAGCCCGTTGTTTCCCATTAACCCATGGACCTGGATGGGCCGGCGCATCGTGAAGGCAATTACAACCCCTTCTGTGGTGCAGTCTCCAGGCTGAAGGATGAATTACCAGACGGATCAGAGGTGACTCAGACCTGCTAGCACTGCATTTAAGACACCGAGACACCCGCTGATCGCACAACACTACTTGCTTTCCCCAGCCCCATTTTATTTTATCATACTCTTCACCACAAAACACACTGGTTCACACTTGCTGCGCTTGTTATTCAGTCGTGATGTGCGAAGTGTAGCAATTGCCTTGTCTTCAGAAGTGAAGCACAGATGATGCAGAAAACCGCTCCCTTTTAAACTCGGCATTCTGAAGAAAACGGAACAATTTCTTATCAGAAGATGAGTTTCGCTACAATGCTTTCATGGGCTTTGACAAGTGATCCGCAATTCTCACACGAGACACTTGATGAGTGTTTTCTCCAGGTGAACGACACTTGTCGATACTTGAGGCTTCCTTATAATCTTGTGAAAATCTGTCACACAGCTGATTAAGACAACATGACCTGCAAAGGCTTTTATCGATGTGAGGTATTACTGATCTTGAAGGGGATGAGTGTCTGTGAAAATCCTTTCGCATGAGACATTGTAAAAAGTTCTCTAAGTGAATCTTCATGTGATTAATAAGGTTTGCATTATATCTGAAACTCTGTCCACACTGATCACATGTGAATGGATTCTCTCCAGTGTGAATTCTAATGTGACTCTCAAGGCTTTGTTTTACTTTGTAACTCTTTCCACATTGAGGGCAGGTGTGAGGCTTGTCTCCAGTGTGAACTCTCATGTGGGCGTCAAGGAGTTTTTTCTGTGTAAAACTCTTTACACACTGTTGACATACAAATGGCTTCTCTCCAATGTGAATTCTCATGTGAGTCTGAAGGTTTTCTTTTAGTGAAACTCTTTCCGCATTGAGGGCATGTGAACGGCTTCTCTCCAGTGTGAATTACCATGTGGGCATCAAGGGTTCTTTTCTGTGTAAAACACTTTCCACACTGAAAGCATATTAATGGATTCTTTTCCATGTGAATAATCATGTGAGTCTTAAGATATCTATTTAGTGTGAAACTCTTCTCACACAATTTGCAGGTGAAATGCTTCTCTCCAGGGTGAATTCTCATGTGATTCCTAAGGTTTATTTCTGATTTGAAACTCTTTCTACACTGATTGCAGATGTAAGGCTTTCTCTCCAGTTAGACTTATCTGTGGTTGAAGCTATGCAGTATAGGTGAAACCTCTCACACAATTTGCAGGTGAAATTGTGTTTTTGGGCTTCTCGCCGGGTGATTCTCATGTGGGCCTTGAGGTGACTTCTTTTGTGTAAAACTCTTTCCACAGTGATTACATATGTAGGGTTTCTCTCCAGTGTGAACTCTCATGTGAGTCTTAAGATCTCTATTTCGTGTGAAATCTTCCTGTCATGTCGCAGGTGTAAGGTCTCTCCAGAGTGATGATATGTGGGCATTAGGTGATATTTCCGTGTAAAACTCTTTCCACATGCGGGCATATGAATGGTTTCTTTTGAATGTGAATTTTCATGTGGACTAAGGCTTTCTTTCGATGGAATATTTCTCCCCGGTTGAAGGTGAAAAGGCTCTTCCAGTATGAACTCTAAGGTGTGGAATTAAGGTGTAGTTGTGTTGTTTTAGCTTTGGGGAAGAGTCTTTTCCAGTCATGTGAGCAACTAATCGATTCTCTTCAGTTTGAAACTCATGATGTTTCTCATTTGATCTTTGTCTTTCTTTTCATTCAGTTCTTGACTCGCCTCTTTCATTGTCATCAGGTCTAAGTCAAAAAGACAAATACAGGATAACCCTAGTTTATTGGCATAAAGCAACAGACATCAAAACATTTAGACTAGTGCTGGCAATCAATAAAAAAAATAACTATGTGACTAAACAATTTCACAATGAATCTACAAATTAATGTAAAACCACAAAGATGGTGTATTTAAATATGTGTTTAACTGCATCTTTTTTTTATTAAGTTGTCTGTTATTAATGAAGGCCAATCTCATTGATACAAATACTGCTACTGATCTGTCTCTATTATGCATTTTCCTCCCAATTTAAGCTATTAATTATAGCCATTATTACAGTATAATCAAAAACCGTTATGTGTAACATTTCATAGGCCTTGAAAAATATTGAAATTAAAAATCTTCACAAATTGTATATGCATAAAACTATTCATTGAATATAAATTAATCTTTATTAAACAAAAGTCAATCAGAGCAGTGAGTGATTTCTTTTTTTTTTGCTCTTTGATTGACATCAATGTCACAGACTGCAGCAGGTTTCACTTTAAAAAGAAGTCGTCCTTTGAAACCGAACATAAAACAGATCTGACACGCTCGCTTTCTCCACACTTACCATCATTCGAGGACTTTTTAAACTATTTACGACTGTCGATTACGAGGTAACATATGGTTCACGCTGTATGAAGGACCTATCTGTGCGTGACGGATGTTAGATGTTCACAGAAAGCGGGGGGTGATGCTTCAAGACAGTGCAACGTACCCAAAATTACTTCTATGTGCGTTCTTATTACTAAATAGAGTGTTCATCTAGTCTATTGTAACACCAGCCGAAGGCGACAAGGAAAAACCTGGTGATTGCGGTAATGCCATTAAATAAGCTAACATCTGCGTTAAGTGCATTCGTTAGCGCATCTACCAATATGGTGTTCCCAGGATCATCTTGGACACGCTAGTGTTCACTCTATATGGTACTTATGGAACCGCTATATTTATGAGAGATAGTTACGGCTTATCATATCATTGCTACACTGACGATACTCACTATAATAACATTCTAAGTGTGATACATTCTCCGGTAAATCAATTAACTGCCAGTCTCCTTGAATTGAAAACATGGCTTACAAATAACTTTCTACATCTAAATAATGATGAAACACAAGTAATGCTTGTAACTACTTTGCGATCAAATGCAAAAACAGACTGAGACAGACCAAACAATAGATTGGGCTCTCTTACCCATATGGAAGTCGCCACGCTTAAAAATCTGGGTTTCTATACTTGCCTGTATACACTCTACGCAAACTCAAGATTAGCATCTAAACAAATTAATGCCACTGTGAGCCTCCGGGCTTTACCATATTAGGAGATAGTCAGGTAATACATGCTGGCATGCTATCTCGATGAGACACTCGCCTTATTGTAACTCACTTTACTATGGCTTGCCGGTCTCATCTATTCATCGACTTCAGTTGGTTCAAAATGCGGCGTCACAAATGGGTACATATTACACCTATCTTACGCTGGTTACCGTTGCAGTACCGTATTGAGTTTAAAATTTTACTTTTTGTGTACAAGGCTTTAAATTGTCTTGCTCCTCAATATCTTTCAGAGTTGCTTAATGTCCACAATCCTGTCAAATCACTCAGATCTCAGACTACACATATGTTGTGGGTTCCCAGAACGAGACTAAAATGTAGGGGAGAACCTTCTCTGTTGCTGGTCCCAAATTATGGAACACACTGCCTCTATCTATCAGAACTGCTTCTACAGTGTCTGAATTTAAATGTCTGTTAAAAACTCATCTTTTCTCCCGTGCTTTTAATGATAGGTGATTGGGTTCAATTGGGCTCACACTGCACTTTAGGTTCCGGGCCGGAGCACGCTTATGCTGCCTTCACGTGCTGTCAAAATTATCATAAATACACGTTTCCGAATAAAAAATTGGATATGAACTGCTGTCAATGCTATTCTTTATTAGTTTTCAACAACTACATCACCTTGTCTTGTCCTTAAAGTAGTGCCTAATTATGAACAATCATTTTAAGCATATTGTATGTATTATAAACAATAAGCATGTATTTGACCAAAATTCCAGACTCGTCAGTAAGCTGACTATCTGGGGCGGTGAATGTTTATGGTTATCAACCAATGTAATTCCCACGACAAATCACTTGAATGTGACAAGCTCATAATCAGTCATAAGTGGGAAATATGAAGTTTCTGATAGCATGTGAAGGCAGCATCAGTCATTATGAAGTGTACCACACTCGAGAACCATGCTCTGGCCCACCTCTTCCAAACGGGCCAGGGACGGCTAAACGAACATAGAGCGATTACACTAGTCAAATGAACTAGGCTTTTGACTACAGCGGGACTTTAATAGAGAAATAGACTATCGCAATTATGGAATTACTATGAATTTCACTGTTATAATATTTTTTGTTTGTTTTAGCTGTTTTCATAATGTAGATGGAGAGATTGCATAAGTCTTTGGTGTGGATTTATATAATAAAAAGCCTATAATAAATCAGTACATTAGATGAGGTCAAATAAACCATGCATACGAGTCAATATTCTATTGATTTGTGTTTACTGGAGAAAGTGCAATACCTGAAAGGCTAAAGTAAATTTCTCAAATGACAACAATTATTACGATTATAATTTTGAGAAGAAAATTATTTTTATCAGTTTAACCATTATACAGAATGACAAAAATGTGACTAATATTTCATTGACTTAAAAACCTGACTAAAATGCTCATACATTTAATTGAATAAACAAAAACAGGACAAGTTTGTCTAAATATGATAACTAAAATGTACATTTTAGTAAGTCTCAGTCTCTCTGTAAAAATCCACTTGTTCCTAGAGATCCATTCAGAGTTTGTTTCTCACATTTCTTTTGCGTGTCTTAAAGGGTTACTCCTCCCCTAAATTAAGCTTTTGTCATTAATCACTTACCCCAATTTTTTGGGGTTTCGTTCCAAACCCGTAAAATGATTTGTTTGTCTTCGGAACACATTGAAGAAGATTTGGAGAAAAACCGGGAGGTGTGACTGTACCATTGACTGACAAGTAAATGACCCTGTCAAGGTCCAGAAAAGTATGAAAGACATCATCAGAATAGTCCATCTGCCATCAGCGGTTCAACCGTAACGTTATGAAGCGACGACAATACTTTTTGTATTTTTCACGGCTGACAGAATAATGTGCGCTGCTTGCGTTCAGCGGTTATTCTCCAAATTGCCGCTAAAATGCACCATGTATGTGTCCACATTCTATTGATTTGTGTTTACTGGAGAAAGTGCAATACCTGAAAGGCTAAAGTAAATTTCTCAAATGACAACAATCTTTACGATTATAATTTTGAGAAAAAAAATTTTCTACCAGTTTAACCATTATACAGAACGACGAAAATGTGACTAATATTTCTTTGACTAAAAAACCTGACTAAAATGCTCATACTTTTCATTGAATAAACAAAAACAGGACAGGTTTGTCTAAATATGATAACTAAAATGTGATGAAGATCCCACTCGTGTGCTGCTACATGAGTTCAGGAGAAACTCATCCTAGATCAACTTCTAATAATTTACTACTACTGAGGACGACAGAAGATGTGAAAGTCACAACAGCGGCTTTCTTTAGTGCACTAATTAGGTGTTTGATATCTACTGTTTGTGTCGCTCAAAAACAAGAGTTTGATTTTATTATGCTGCAGTTCATTATAAAGTTACTGGTCACTGACTGTATTATTTGCTCACCAAAGACCTTCAAGTGAAGAACAAAGATAAACAGCATGCAGTGACTCTACCAGGAGAAATTTTTATTCTTGATAAGAGTGGAAACATGAGATGTGATCAAATAGACGTTATGTACTATTTGACGCGAATTAAAGGATTGTACAGAGCCTCCCTTTACAGTGCCAGATTAGTTAAAGTAAACATTCATTGAGGAGCGCCAACCCTTTGACCTATTGCCTAGGACCCCACTCACTTCACATATGATGTAAAACAGAGTAAGTTATAAAAGAGACGTGTGCATTGTTTGCTGAAGCAGAATCGACTAGGTGTTTAATGTTACAGTATAGAATAGTGAGTTTTTTTGATGTATGAGCGATGTCCACCGCTTTCTGCTGTCATATGAAGGAGCAAATGAGTGAGGTCAGCTTTGAGAATGCAAAAACCACTGGTTGTCCTCAGTATCTTCATGTATTGACTATGAATGCCAATCTGTCACTCAGCTGATGTCTTGCATCAGTTATCACTAGTTAGAGCAGATTGCCCCCACCCCCCGTTACCATATCTGAAGATTGAACGAAACCGATTTGTTCGACATCAGCAGTATCTTCATGTTCGAAATCACTATGAAATTGGTTTTCTTCCAATCTCAGTTCCTTCACTCTGTGCTCTTTAGTATATGTAACTACGCATCTTTGTGGCTTTAATCCTACAGGTATTCAGTACAGGTCTATGTGCTGTCTCTGGTGAATGTTTCACTTCCATTTCATGAAAGTGTCACTAGCTTCTTCAATAAACTCCATCTTTGTGTGGTTCCTCAGTATCTTCAGTGTGGACACTCGCTGCATGATTCTACTCTATGTCTTGTCTTCACTCTGACTCTTTACCATAAACCCTACATCTTGTGTGTTCCCCGCCAAGTATCTCAGTTTGTCTCTGCGTTTCTTCAATCTTCAGGTCTTCACTCTCCTCTTTAATAAACACAATCTCTGTTTGTTCCTCAGTATCTTCATCTTTGACTCTGAATGTTTCTTCAATCTACACTTCTTCACGCTCCTCTTTAATAAACGCCATCTCTGTTTGTTCCTCAGTATCTTCATGTTTAACTCTGAATGCTTCTTCAATCCTCATGTCTTCACTCTGCTCTTTAATAAACTCCATCTTTGTTTGTTCCTCAGCATCTTCATGTTTGTCTCTGAATGTTTCTTCAATCTTCAGGTCTTCACTCTCCTCTTTAATAAACTCCATCTTTGTTTGTGTCTCAGTATCTTCATGTTTGAATGCTTCTTCACTCTTCACGTCTTCACTCTCTTTTTTAATAAACGCCATCTTTATAATAGCGAGTCAACGTGGAGTTTTTCTGTGTGTTTGGACACTTTGTCCTGTTAAAGATGAGAATAATTAACAGAGAAAATTAAATGCAAACTAAATCTCTGGGTGCGTCTCAATCAGCTCCCTAGTTCAGTAGTCAGGGCACTTGTGAGGGAGTCAGTCAGAGAGCGAGTTAATTAAATTACCTACAAAAAAACAATCAAAACTAGCACGCAAATAACAAAGGGACACACATTATATAGAAGGTTCATGTTTGTAGATTAAGATTGCTATTTAGTATTTGCTGATTTGTAGGGACTGCAGTGTCACTAGATAAAGCATTAAAGTGTTACATAGCCAAACAAATTAATTTCACGGTTTTATATACAATTGTCTAAACGAGTTGTATTGATTTAAACACTTTAAATGAGCATACACCTTTCTTCAGCAGAACCACAGATGCAGGAGCCCGGCGCAACCTAATGACGTCACATCGACACACCAAAATAAAAGTCTTGTTCACTAAAATCAATATCATTTTACATTAGAAAAAAATCTTTCATTAAAATGGTTTAAATCATTTCTTCTAAAATGTTAATGTCATTTTCATTTTCCCAGATTATCTTTATTCAAACCGGCAGGCAGTATAATAATCTGTGCGAAAATGTGATTGAAATCAGTAACTTTTTTATATTACAGTTACTGCAAATTGATTTACAAACATCATTTAACTTCCCATATCAGCCCTCTACGAATAACAAATGCACTGAAAATCAACTAATCTTGTCTTCTAAAGGGATTGGATGGAAAGAATAAAATGGTCCGTCTTTGATCCAATTTTAACGGCAATGTTCTTTTATATGAAATTTGTTTAAAATACAGTTTTGCCGTATAAAGGAATATGGTTCATTGATTATTACATTTTTAGTTTCTTTAATTGGCAAAAAAATGACAATATATTCAGTTGTTAGAGTAAACCGTTCAGTTAATAAATACAAGATATAATACCCAGTTTATTAAAAACTCGAACTCTAAAAGTACATCCATCAGAAAAAAAACAAAAAAGTATATGTTATGTGTTAAGATTTTAGTGAAGTTAACAAAGGGCATCTGGTGTAAAACGTGCGGATCACTCCGCTGTGGTGACCCCTGATAACGAGAGCAAGCTGAAAGAGAGAGAGAGAGAGAGTTTAGTGAAGTAAAAATACCTGCAATATCCAGTCATTAGGGATGTATCGATTAACTGCGAGCGGCTGAAAATCGATTCAAATATGTGACGATTCAAATCAGTTGAGATGCTTAACAAATCGTGATTCGTTTAGGTGAGGTTTATATGAAGTTGTCGAAGGGAACTTACTGTCTTTAGAAAAGTTTAGATGGTATTTTTTTTCGTCTTGCCTCTGTATAATGCATATTAAAGTTCATAAGCTGCTTTGTTTACAGCGGAAACCAGAAAAGATTTTTAAAGCGACCTGCGGGAAGATGATGGGCCATCTGCGGGTCTCGATAAGCTCTGTCTGCTGTTTACGGTTTCATGCAGATATTTTTTATGACAGAGTAGGAGTTAACCAAAACTGAAGTCAAACCATTCCGTTTTTGCTTCAAATTTCAAAATTATACGATCTAATTTAGATTTAAAAAAGGCCATGTATGCCGCATCTTTGTTGAATCAGATTAATAATGCAGCGGTGCCGTCTAAATTTTGAAATGTACAAGAGCACAGACAAAAGCCTTAGTTTGTGTATAGGAAGTATTTTTATTTGTTACTTATTATTTGATTTGAGGGCTTATTTTAAAATTTAAATTTTGGTCTTTCCATTTTCATCTATATTTAAATGTTGTTATTTAGCAGACGGTTTTATCTAAAGTGACTAACAAATGAGGACAATAGAAGCAATCAAAACCAACAAAAGAGCAAGAATATGCAAGTGCTATATTAATATATTATTATATTTCAATTTCACAAAGAAATGTGCAGCATTTTGTCCAAGCAATAATAAAAGGACAACTTTTCATTTATAATTTGTCTTAAAAATCATTTTGTAAAAAAAATAAAATCGTGAATCAAAAACGATCGGAGTTGGAGTGAATCGTCATCCCTCTGTTACACTGTAAGAAACTGAATGACCGTGAAGATCAGGAGACTGAGTGCCTCTTCAGCAGTTTTGAAGCATTGAACACTTGTAGTTTATGAAGATTTACGAGGCTGCTCTCGGTGAAGAGCGTCAACAAGTGAGTAGAGGACAATGGGAATATAAAGCGTTATTTTGTGTTTCTTTTGCGCAATAAAGATTCCCATCGCTTTGTAAAATTACAGGTGAACCATGATTCCCCACGGACTACTTGTTCGATTATCTTGATACTTTTAGAGTCTTGATCCGTGGTAGTAACTGGCTGTACTATGCAGGGGTCAGAGCCTCAGATTTTATTAAAAATACTTAATTTGTGTCTGAAGGATGAGAACGAAGGTTTACGGGTTCTAACAACACGCAGGGTTAGTAATTAATGACAGAATTTTCATTTTTGGGTGAACTAACCCTTTAACATACATTTATTTTTATTCTCCCCTATACATGTTTATCAAATTCAAATGAGCTTTATTGGCATGACTTGGACAGTATTGCCAAAGCATTGTCCATTACATAAAATAAGGAATAAACAATTATATAATACATAAACAAAACAAGAATAGATCTGTAAAACAATTAAGTATATAAGTACATGTATACTTTCTTTCCTTTTTTTCTACAAACAAGAAACAAGCAAAATATTTAAGACATTGTGCAGCAAGAAATGATCTTGCTTCAGTTTTGTCCAACAGGCTGATACATATCTTGCTGCTGTTGTGATCATTTTGGTCATTTGATCATAATTTTTCTGCATTTGGTAATGGCATAAAATGTGGTTTAATTTGTAGGAATTTGGGGAAATATGCAGCTCTAATGTTGTGATAGTAATCACAGTGCAATAAGAAATGTTTCTCTGTTTCCAGCTCTGTCTGCGCGCACAGTGAACATAGTCTCTGTTCTCGTGGCTGCCATCTTTGTCTGTGCTGTCCTCTCTCTATAGCTAGACAGTGATCACTCAGTCTGTATTTTGTAAGTATCTTTCTTAATTTGTGATCTTTTACACAGCTCATGTATTCCGCTGGTTTGTAGTCTCTTTTCAGGTGTAAATACAGCTCCATCTTCTTTTGTATTTTAGTGCCATCTTTCCAATAGGCAATGTAATTTTGTTTTTGTAACTGTGTGATTTGGTTGGGCCGGATTGTGCAGTGCTGGTTTGGGTGTAGTTTGAGTACCAGCTCAAATAAACCAACATGTTTATCTATCTCCTTTACTGAACTGGAACGCCCTCTAGTGTCTAGGTGGGTCCCACTACATCCCCTCCATTTAGTCTCAATAACCATCTCAACAACATATAACACTGAACTTTCTTTCCTAAGCTGAAAGCCAGGGTAGACTACCTGGACATTCGTGACTCTGCTGAAGGGATTATTTTGCCCTCTTCTTGACAGCAGGTCTTTCTATGCTAATATTGAACTCATAAGTCCAGTCTTTCTGGTGGACAGGAAATCCTACCCGACCTCGTCACTGTTCCATTGACAACTTGCTGTGATGGTTCTGGAAGGACTGTAAGATGTGCTCTGTTCCTTCTCAGTGTTCCCATCTCAGTTTCTACCTGATACGATCTGGGTGTTGATGCTTCTCCCTGGACGTTCCAGTGGTCTTCGATGTCCTGATCCACACTTTCTGTCCAAGCATGATGACTGGTAGATCTTTCGCTCCGTGTCTAGATCTGAATGTGACTTCTTGTTTTTCTTTCAGTCTTCTGTCTTTCCTCCTGAACGTTTTCAAATCAGGCCATTTCGGTGCAAGAGATTTCTGTGTAGCTGGAACTGTTGATCTTATCCTCCTCCCCATCAAGAGTTCTGCTGGTGAGATTCCATGGCTCAGTGGAGTCGATCTGTATGCCATAAGAGCTCTCTGAGGGTCTTGATTCTTTCTCAGCATTTGTTTCACTGTTTGCACCGCTCGTTCTGCCTCTCCGTTGCTCGCCTGAGGCACGCCGACACTGCAGGAGACATGATATAGAAGCAGGTGACGAACAGATGTCATTTAGTCTGCGACCGCCCAGCACGGGCAGGCGCGTGAGCCCCCACATAGGCGCGCGCCCTCTCAGACGCGCCATCGCTGATGCCCGTACGTACCGAGCTGGTTTACACGATTACCAGAAAGAAGATGAGGGACAAGATACCTTCACCTTCCACTGTTGTTGCTGTTATTGAGTTTTGGCAGGTTCACAACCAGTGACCAGTTATTCCCACGGAATGTGCACGATGTTGTACTTGAATCTGAGCAACCTCAGTCTGAACCGAAGAATTCTTGGAGGTACAGTGGGGAAAAAAAGTATTTAGTCAGCCACCAATTGTGCAAGTTCTCCCACTTAAAAAGATGAGAGAGGCCTGTAATTTTCATCATAGGTATACCTCAACTATGAGAGACAAAATGAGAAAAAAAAATCCAGAAAAAAACATTGTAGGATTTTTAAAGAATTAATTAGCAAATTATGGTGGAAAATAAGTATTTGGTCAATAACAAAATTTAAATCTCAATACTTTGTTATATACCCTTTGGCAATGACAGAGGTCAAACGTTTTCTGTAATTCTTCACAAGGTTTTCACACACTGTTACTGGTATTTTGGCCCATTCCTCCATGCAGATCTCCTCTAGACCAGTAATGTTTTGGGGCTGTCGCTGGGCAACACGGATTTTCAAATCCCTCCAAAGATTTTCTATGGGGTTAAAATCTGGAGACTGGCTAGGCCACTCCAATACCTTGAAATGCTTCTTACGAAGCCAATCCTTCGTTGCCCGGGCGGTGTGTTTGGGATAATTGTCATGCTGAAAGACCCAGCCACGTTTCATCTTCAATGCCATGGAAGGAGGTTTTCACTCAAAATCTCACGATACATGGCACCATTCATTCTTTCGTTTACACGACGCATCAGTTCGATCATGGTACGCTCTTAGGCAGCCAAAAAGCCAAGCACATACAAAGAAGCATGATGTTTCCACCCCCATGCTTCACAGTAGGTATTGTGTTCTTTGGATGCAACTCAGCATTTTTTCTCCTCTAAACACGACAAGTTGAGTTTTTACCATAAAGTTATATTTTGGTTTCATCTGACAATATGACATTCTCCCAATCCTCTTCTGGATCACCAAATGCTCTCTAGCAAACTTCAGAAAGGCCTGGACATGTACTGGCTTAAGCAAAGGGGACACGTCTGGCACTGCAGGATTAGAGTCCCTGGCGGCGCAGTGTGTTACTGAATGTAGCCTTTGTTACTTTGGTCCCAGCTATCTGCAGGTCATTCACTAGGTCCCCCCCGTGTGGTTCTGGGATTTTTGCTCACAGTTCTTGTGATCATTTGACCCCACGGGGTGAGATCTTGCGTGGAGCCCCAGATCGAGGGAGATTATCAGTGGTCTTGTTTGTCTTCCATTTTCTAATAATTGCTCCCACATTTGATTTCTTCACACCAAGCTGCTTACCTATTGCAGATTCAGTCTTCCCAGCCTGGTGCAGGTCTACAATTTTGTTTCTGGTGTCCTTTGACAGCTCTTTGGTCTTGGCCATGGTGGAGTTTGGAGTGTGACTGTTTGAGGTTGTGGACAGGTGTCTTTTATACTGATAACGAGTTCAAACAGATGCCATTAATACAGGTAACCAGTGGAGGACAGAGGAGCCTCTTAAAGAAGAAGTTACAGGTCTGTGAGAGCCAGAAATCTTGCTTGTTTGTAGGTGACCAAATACTTATTTTACAGAGGAATTTAACAATTAATTCTTTAAAAATCCTACAAAAAATCCTTTTTTTCTCATTTTGTCTCTCATAGTTGAGGTATACCTATGATGAAAATTACAGGCCTCTCTCATCTTTTTAAGTGGGAGAACTTGAACAATTGGTGGCTGACTAAATACTTTTTTGCCCCACTGTAAGTCATCAAGTGGTCTATTGCCTAACAGAGATATTAGGGCTTTGTGGTCAGTATGTACAGTAAATTCCAATCCGAGTAGATTTGCACGGAGTCGCTAACATGCCCACGTTACCGCAATAGCTTCTTTTTCAATTTGTGCATATCATGTCTCTGTGGGTGTTGTATACGACAGGCCTCCACTCGCTGTTTTTCGGTTTCTGCATGAGCACCCCACCAAGACCATAGGATGAAGCATCGGCTGAAACTACAGTCTCGCTATTTGGACTATACTGTGCCAGTATAGTTGGTGAGCCTGGTTCTTTTTTTACTTTTTAGAATGCTTCTTTCTGCTGTGCATCCCATGTCCAGGTGCTATCATTCCTTATAAGGTCTTTCAGTGGTTTTGTGAGAGTTGGCAGATAAGATGAAAACTTCCCGACGTAGTTAACCTTACCATAAAGTGTCTCACTCCTTCCACGTTTTGTGGCTCAGGCATGTTGAGAATAGCTTTAATCTTGTCCTCATCTGCTTCGATCCCTTGCTCACTTATTGTGTGGCCTAGGAATTTCGCTCTCTCGACAGCAAACACACACTTGTCGTTTAGCGTCAGTCCAGCTTTTTCAAACTTTTTCAGTATCTCACACAATCTCTCATTGTGTTCCTTCTCGTCTTTTCCAAACACTAGGATATCGTCTGCATGGTAAAGAGCTCCAATCGTTCCCCCAATTATCTGTGAGATTCTGAGCTGGAAATGCTCTGGGGCTGAAGATATCCCAAAAGGAAGATGCCAGAAGCAGTATCTCCCAAAGGGTGTGATGAAAGTTGTAAGTGGCTCTGAGTTTTTGTGCAAAGGTATTTGCCAGAACCCAGATGTGGCGTCTAGTTTCGAAAACACAGCTGCTCCCTCTAGCTGCGCTAAAGTATTATCCATAGCCGGCAGTATGTCTCTCTCTCTACACACTTTCTCGTTCAATCTAGTGAGATCGATGCAAATCCTGATGTTGCCATTAGGTTTTGGCACGACGACCATTCCTGCACACCAGGCACCAGCTCTTCGATTCGTCGGATGACTCCCATTTCTTCCATCCTATGAAGTTCCAGTTTTACTTTCTCCACAAGTGGCAGGGGTACGCGTCGTTGGGTAGATAGTGCATATGGAACAGCTCCTTCTGTCAGTTTAATCTTGTAGCTGCCCTCTAATTTCCCGAGTCCTGAGAAGACTTTGGGGAACATCACTTTGTACTGCTCTCCAGGTTCATGTAAGTGGGCTACCTGCTGCAGTAACTGTAATCCTCGGATTGCTGGCAGTCCCAGCAAAGGCATCACTAAATCCATGACAACATATATATCCTGCCGGATTCTCTTTTTGTCCTTTTTCAGACATGCGTTGAATGTTCCCATCAATTTCAAATAAGTACTGTTGGGGCCTAAGATCGTCTTTTTGGAGTCTTTGAGTTGGCCCTGTTTGTCTGCCGAATACATAGATGCTGGAATCGCCGTAACTGCAGCACCTGTATCGATTTTAAAGATGATAGGTTCTTAATACACCAGGATTTTCTGTTGCCACATATTCTCCTGTTTTTGGGTCTGGATCATCCCCAAGAAAGCAGACTTGTATGAGGTGTCAACTATCGTTTCCAGTCGTTGAGCTGACCGGCATACTGCAGCAAAATGTCCTTTCTTTCTGCACTCTTGATTCTCTGGCTGGACATGTTTTCCATGGGTACAGTTATCCATCTGTTTTATTTTCTGAGCTGCATTAGAAGTACTTTCGCTCTCTGTGATGTCAATTTTGCATCGATATTCACTTCTTTTGCTTCACACTTTTCTCATCTTATTATTGGCTGCTGACGTTTTATTTCTTTATTTTGTCTGACCTGAGTTATTGTTTTGTCCAATGTCAAATTCGGATCTAGTTGCAGTTTCTCCGAGAGCTTTGCATCTCTTATGCCCACTACAATACGGTCTCTGATCATTTCCTCATGGAGATCACCATAACTGCAGTGTTCTGCAAGCTTGTACACATCGGTGATGAAGCTCTCTGCTGATTCACCAGGTTGTTGGAATCTGCTATTGAATTTTGCTCTCTCGTATATGACATTATGTCTGCCAATGAAGTGCTCACTTAAAGCCTTCTTGACTCCATCATAACTTTTTTTTCTTCCTCACTTAGGGGCAACGTATTTAAAATAATGTCGCTTTTCTCCCCCATAATGTAAAGAAGCGAGTTTACCTGGTAAGCGGAGTCTTTTTCTGTAAGGCCCGATGCTACTCTGAATCGCTCAAAGTGGCACATTCACTGTGGCCACGAGTTAGGCTCGTCGAAATTGAAAATGGATCAGATATTTTCGCTGACACCCCCAGGAAGTTTCAGTGTTCACTCTCTTTTAATCCCAGGTGTACTGCTCCGCTATTCGTTTCCTTTTCTTTTTACAGATCAGTTCTCAATCGCACACTTTGATCCATATCAATTTACTCATTTCTAGCAGTCTTTATGCAGCATCACTCTTTTTTTTCACTCACTTCTTTGCTGTCTTTCTTTGCAGGTTGTCAAAACCACTTCTGACCATGTAACAGATTTATTTCTTCTTAAACTCAAGATGAGACATCAGCACACGCAAACAGCTCAGTTAAGCCCGGCTCACATTGTGCGATTTTGGCCACGATTTGGTCGTCTGAGACAAATTTAGAAAATCCTAAAAGATTCCTATAATCCTAGGTTAAAATCTGTAGTCTTTGATCGTTAGTTTGACATGTTCACCGACAGCCGATTAATGGGTGTTGCGATAAAATTTTACCTCAGACGAACTTCTGGCAGTGTCAGAAGATTTGGCGCACAGTCCTGCAGTGTGACTTCTCCTACGACGAACGTCAAACTGTCGTTTTTCAAGACAAGCCATGATCAGAATTAATGCTAGAGATTTCTTCTAACCGCATAAACTTCGGCGCTCTCGTCCTACACTCACGGAATTCATGATACTATACCAGCATACCAGTTGCACTGCTGTTGTCATGTGGGTGTGTAGTGCTGCTTGCACTATTCTTATATATGCCGGTATTGCCGCCATTCATACACTTTTAATGTTAGCCAACATTGCAGCTCACAGTCACTGAACGTGTATGGGTTGATAATGTAAAACAAGACTTCTTGCGCGCACTCGTTTTTAACACGTCTTGACTGTCGTACAGTCTGATATTAATGACAGCTGAGACCCCACAGTGTGACATGATCATCATGTTCGTACAGTCTGACAAGTACAATCCTAAAGGACTTTTAAAAAAAATAAAAAAATATTCACAGTGTGAGCCTGGCTTTATTTTCCATCCATGTATTTTTATTTTCCCCTATACACGTTTATCTCCTTTACTGAACTGGAGCGCCCTCTGGTGTCTAGGTGGGTCCCACTACACTTTTCACATGTATCTGTAAGTGTGATGGAAGAAAAAGTTATTACACTGACTAAAATTGAATTACTTCCAAAACTAATGTGCAGATGATTGTAGAAATCACTCCTTTTTCAAAACCTTGTCACACTGAAGAAAATGGCTATTTCTTCCCAGAGTGAGTTTTCAAATGGCGTTTCATGCTGCTTGGACATGTGAATCTCTTCTCACACTGAGGACACTTGTAAGGCTTCTCTCCAGTGTGAACTACCTTGTGAATCTTAAGGTATTCTTTAACCCGGAAACACTTTCCACACTGTTCACAGGTGAAAGGTTTCTCTCCAGTGTGAACTTAATGTGAACCTTGAGTTGTCTTCTTTGGGCAACTTTTTCCACAGTGATGGCACATGAAAGGCTCTTCTCCAATGTGAGTTGTTACATGATTCTTAAGGTGAGTAGTGTCTGTGAAACTCCTTTCGCACTGATGACATTTAAAACTCTTCTCTCTTGAGTGAATACTGATGTGATAATTAAGGTTTTCTTTATACCTGAAACTCTTTCCACACTGAGCACATATGAATGGCTTCTCTCCAGTGTGAACTCTCATATGAACATCAAGACCATATTTGCGTGTGAAACTCTTTCCACACTGAGGGCAGGTGAACGGCTTCTCTCCAGTGTGAACTCTCATGTGGGCATCGAGGGTTCTTTTCTGTGTAAAACACTTTCCACACTGAGAGCATATTAATGGCTTCTTTTCAGTGTGAACTCTCATGTGAATCGTAAGTCCTCCATTTCGTGAGAAACTCTTCCCACACTGAGGGCAGGTGTAAGGTCTCTCTCCAGTGTGAATACTCATGTGGGCTTTAAGGTGACTTTTCAGTATAAAACTCTTTCCACACTGTTCACAGGGGGTAAGCCGAGCCTAACTTCACCCGCGGTGCAATTTCAGGGGTCTAAGGTCCGTTTTTCGTCCATCCAGCTGGTCAAACATTTTCCACACCGAGGGCATATTAACGGTTTTTTTTCAGTGTGAATTTCCATGTGGACTTTAAGGCTTCTTTTTGATTGAAAATCTCTACACACTGTTGGCAGTGAAATGGCTTCTCTCCAGTGTGAATTCTCATTTGGGAATGAAGGTTTTGTGTTTTTTCAGCTTTTTTAGGTGAGGAAGTCTTTTCATTCTGTGAGCAACTAATGGATTCTTCTTCAGTTTTGAAATCATGATGTTTCTCGTTTTGATCTTTCTCTTCCGTTTCATTTCATGTCTTGATCTCCTGTTTCAGCGCCATCGGGTCTGAGGTGAAAAGAGACAAATACAAGTTAAAACCAGTTTAAAGACAGGAAGCAACAAACACCAAAACATGACATGAAAAGCATCAAATCCAAGCTAGATCCTATACCTACTAAACTTCTGACAGAGTTGTAACCTGTAATCTCAGAACTTCTTGTCGATATTGTTAATCCTTTGCTTTCTTTAGGACCTCCACTCATCTAGTTCTTGATGGAGGGATGTACCATTACATTGTTTTCCACAATTAACGTATCTGGTTGTTGCATTCACAAATTGTTTTGTTGATAATCATGTATTTCTTTCACCTTATAAATGTTGCAGGATCAACAAATAAACTGTAGTTGGTTGAATAGAGCACTTACTAGTCACACTGACCACTGTCTGCATTTCCATTACCCTTCAAATCCCGCAAACTGAAATTGAAAATGCACCCAATGGAAACCTGTTAATTTCGCAAAACTCCCATATATCGCAAAAAAGTTTTTACGCTCGCATGAGGTGGTTTTTTAGGGGGGGACAATTCGAAAAAGGAATAATTCGCAAAACTGCAATGGAAACAGATTATTCACATTTACAGGTCATCTGGTGTACGTAAAAGTCACATGATCATTCTTTAATGTACTATAATAGGGTGATGATGATACGTCCTCTTTGCCCCAGACATGTCCTCTTTTTGGACTTTAAAAATCACGGCCGGATGCATTTTTTTTTTATTGCCCAAAATGTCCAGGATTCGCCTTTTACTTTTACTTTCTATAGTCACCCTAACTATAACCTCCAAGAAACGCCTCATACATAGCTGCTCTCAAGTAATAAGAGGGCGTCCTTGCCAGTAATGCTTGGACAGACTGCGATGCTTTGCTAAACATATACGCCTACTTTCAGTCAATTAACAATAATGGCTAGTGGCCGGGGCTGTGATATACGTAAACCTACCAACATCCATCAGCATGACTTATTGCAAGATGAAAAATTCAAAAAAATGTTTTAGTGGCATAAAAACTGTTGATTGAAATGCTGTCATTGACAATCATTGCAATAAGTCAAAGACTGAGGGCATTGCGTGGACCTGCCGGCCCGCAGCGCAGGAGGTGGCTCGCGGCTGTTAGGGGGTGAGGCCCACTGCCCGCCAGCGTGCCGATGTGGGCCCTCCCGGTGATGGAGCGCGTCTTGCAGCTCCAACAACCCCAAACGGCGCCCGGTTCACAGGCCCCTGCCCGAGGACTCTTCCGCCCTCTTCCAACGTTTGTGAGTGACACAAACATCGCAGAGTTTGTGTTCTTTGGCCAGGAGGAGGGGGATGACACGATGTCCTTCTCTGCCTCGGAGAGGGAAGATTGGGCGGGATCGGAGTCCGATCAGTCGGAAGCCATGATGACCCCAGACCTCCAGGAGGAGTTCATGAGGGTTCTGTCGAAGGCTGTCCAGGAGTCCTCCAGAAGAGCCTGCGAGGAGTAAGCTCGACTCCTGGTATTTCAGGTCCACCCACAAAGCTGACTCGAGGGCGTCGGTCCCCTTCTTCCCCGACGTACACGAGCAGCTTGTGAAAACGTGGTCTGCGCCCCAATCAGCATGCATCCCCTCTAACACACAGGCCATTTTTTCCACAGGGTGGGGCGGAAGGCCCCACGGTACGCGTGCGCGGCTCCCCCCGCGAGGGAGGACCGTCGCTGCGCACCTGGTCCTGCAGCCGGCCAAGAACCTAGGCTAGAGACACAGCTTCCCTCAAAGCCGTGCAGGACCACTGCCCACCTCGCCAATAAAGCATATGTGTCTGATGGCGAGGCGGCTTCCGCGCTGCACTGTAGATTTTTCAGGCGAAGCTCCACCTAGCAGCTGCGAGCCCGCCTACAAGCATCGCTATTGGTTGTGGGAATTTGTGTACTATCTCCTGAATATTCGACGTCAGGCTGCTCGTAGCCTCTCTCACGGCGGGATTTAATATCATTCCCATAACGGAGAAATGTCCCGTCAGTCTCGTTGAAGTTGGGGGGACGTCTCCAGTTTCCCCCCCCGTTAATATGGTAACCCGTTCCCTGAGAGCTGGAACGAGACATCACGGAGGTCGCCGTGTTCGCTGCTCGACCAGCTATGTGGCGTTCAGTATCAGATACTGACGTAATTGTGGCTTGCACCGCATTTTATACTGCCTCTCGAGCTCGTCAGTATTTGCATGTGATTTGCATACTTCACGACAATTGGCCAGTCATTTGGACTGGCGTTAACCAATAGGATTTCAAGAAAGGTTGGAAGGGAAGGAGTTCCCTTGCCCCACTGCAACTATGCAATTACAATAATCTTTTTTTTTTCCAATGATTATAAAAACACCTTGCTTGATTCTGTTCCTGTCATTTAAAGCAGAATTTTGCATTTTTCCTTGATAGGACAGTGGAAATACGACAGGAAGTGAGTGGGAGCTTGGAAGGGAACTTAATGTCTGTTCTGTCTGTATCGTCTCAGTGAGCTGTTTGAGGTTTTACACATGCACAGTAAAGCAAATGTAACGTTTTCTGATGTTTCAGTGTGGATGAGCAACTTTTGGAGAATGCTTGAAAAGGTTAGTGTGGATGGAGAGCATTTTAAAATGGACACACTGTTTTCATGTGTATCTGGATTAATGTAGATGTACACTTAGTGTCCACTGGCTGTTTTATTTGCTCACCAAATACCTTTAAATGAACAAATGTAGACAGCATGCAGTAGCCAAATGTGATCACTCTCATTTCTAGGTTTGCATAATTAAGTGTTAGAAATTAATGGTTAATTTTAGAAGCAGATATTAGGATTAATGATACAGAAAGAATTATTATTTTTTTTTAGTTTTTTGTTTTGATATTCTGTATATTGGCACAACTCAAATGCATGATGTTATAATAACAAATGTCCAGTGTGAAAGCAGGATCTTCTTATTTGTCTGGTCATGTGATTTAATTTCTACACTCATGTGACATTCTTCATAAATATCATTCATTTCTGTAGAGCTGGACATTTTAATAAGGATTTTGTTTAAACGAGTGGTTTCAGCTCTTGAGAAACACAAACAAACGTTTGTTCCTCAGTATCTTCATGTTTGAATGTTTCTTCAATCTTCACGTCTTCACTCTCATCTTTAATAAACACCATCTCTGTTTGTTCCTCAGTACCTTCATGTTTGACTCTGAATGTTTCTTCAATCACGTCTTCACTCTCTTCTTTAATAAACTCCATCTTTGTTTGTTCCTCAGTATCTTCATGTTTGAATGTTTCTTCAATCTTCACGTCTTCACTCTCCTCTTTAATAAACGCCATCTTTATAATATTGTGTCACGTAGATCTCAGTTGCTTCAGGAGTTTTTCTGTGTGTTTTGGACACTTTGCCCTGTTTAAGATGAAAATAATGAACAAAGAGTAAGTTATTAAATTAATTAAATCAATCATTTAAAAAATGCTAACTAAATCTCTGGGTGCGTCTCAATCAGCTCCCTAGTTCAGTAGTCAGCACACTAGTGAGGGAGTCAGTCAGAGAGAGAGTTAATGGCCTTAAAGGTCCCATATGGTCAAAACTGAAATTTCCTGGCTTTTTTCAGGATCACTGAGGTCTAGGTGCTATGTAACTAGCATATAAGTTTCAAAACAGTCAGTCCACAGTAAAATGCACACAGCCTGCATAAAGTAGCTGTGATTTTTCACGAACCGTTGTGACTTCCGTAAAAAGTTGAGGTCAGAACAACACAGTCACCGTCTTCAGTCGCCCCCCCGAGCACCGCCCACCGTCCCACTCTCCTTTAGCCACACCCCCAGACAACATCGCGTCCATGCCATTGCTGAGCAACAACAACAACAACAACACGGAAACATGTCGAAGAGGTTAACTTTAACCACGAAACCAGATCGGCCGACCTGTAACGTTAATCTCACTCAAAGGATGGACGATCTGACAGGATTGTTACTATGAGGTGATCACATCTAACGTGTATAGTAAAGACAAACTGTGTCTATCTAGTCATGATGAAGATGTGTATACAGTTCAATTTCAGCAGGCAACTATTTTAACAGCTACATTATTGTTCCAGCCACAATTAATCACAACAATGTATCTACAATTACAAATGATTATATATGAATCGTCAGTTTGTTGTTTTACACACACAAGCACACAGACATTATTTCAGACACGACATAGTCGTGAGATGCAAGAAACATAGACATATGGCAAGAAATCTGTAGACGCGCCCATAACAACAAAAGACAATACTTTATTGAAGCTTTTCTGATAAGAAGTGTGCGCTGCAAAAGTGAGCATTTTTGACGATCGTTTCTGTCCAGTCTGCTCGTTTTATCGGGTTTAACCACAGCGGTCGTTTTTTTGTCTGGCAGTGGCAGCAGATATGCGATCAAATTTCTAATTTGAGGCTGTATTACGTCGATTCTGGCACCCAACATCACAACAAGATGATATTTAAGCTCCTCATGTAGCCGGATCTGTGCTGGTTTGAATGGGCCAGAGAATTCCACTCTCATGAACACATTTGCAGCTGGTTTGTAAAAGCTGTCATTGTTGAACATGTTTGTGTTTGTTGTTCTGGTTTGTCTTCAGCGCGCGCGGATTCGAGTCACTGAATCATTTACGAATGACTCGGTTCAGATGATTCGGATTCTCGGTTTCTCTCTCTTCTGTCCAGTTCTTGAACGATGTATTTATTCACGATATCGGGAGCGAAAAGAGACGCACCTTTTCTTTTATTAATACGAGGATGCGCTTTACTCACATAAATTACACTAAATAACGTATTACAACGTTACATTTAAGATTGATTCATTTATTTTTTACATAGATTGTAAATTGACAGAACAGCTTGCATTGATTTAAAACCCACTAACCTTTCTTCAGCCGAATCACAACAAACGCAGAAGCGCGGCGTTAGGACTAGAAGCGGACCCCGGGGGCCCGGCTTTAGACGTCACAGCGCCAGAGCAAGAAAAGTCCCGTTTACACACTGATGTTATTACTGCATATGATAATGCATTCCACAATATTAGCATGGTTAATCTAAAAACTGGTGTGTTTTCATTTTTTATTATTAATGTACATTTACAACACTATACCTTGTGTTTTCTTCCTTGCCATTATTAAAAACATAAAACTAGTTCAAGTCTTGGACTATAAAAAATGGTCTGGTTTGTCAATCCGCACAATGGACTCGGGCGGGTGTCTTTTGGCACAATGGGCCAATACCGGCACAGATCCGTCTTTCTGCATCTGGACCAGAACTGGGCCAGCTCCGGACCACATGCGGGTTCCTATATGGTGGTTTGGCCAATGATCTGGGCATGTTCAATTTATATACATATTTAATATATTTGCAGATATTACACACACACACACACACAAATAGTATACATATCTAGCATTTCAAGCATTTTCTCTTCTACATGATTAAATATCGTATTCTCTCATGCCACTGATATTTTTTTCTGTGAAATGTTCAAAACTCTTAGACAACAAAAATGTGAAAGTACATATAAACAGCTACTGTACTGAATAAAATACCTTTTTGTAATCTAATGTTAGTGCTAACACAGCAGTCACTACTTCACTGTAATATTCACCAAGCTTAAAACAGTGCTACACAATGAGAAGAAACTGTAATACAACAGTTGTTCAAATTTCAAAACTCAAAATAGATTAATCGGTGGACAATTTCACTAACTAGTGTGTCACAAACTTTATACTTTATTTACCGATATTTTCTCCATGTTTTGGGCCTTGTTATGCTTCTACTAACAAGGAATAACATCCAATAACTGTCCTGGGTCAGGTGTACACGAACAGCTATTGATCTATTGTTTAAACACCGTTTCAAAGAAAAGTAAATTGTCAGTATATTTCATACTAATGATAAACTCATATTTACAACAAAAAAAAAGTTTGGATATTGTGTAAAGTGTAAATAAAAAACGAATGCAATGATTTGAAAATTATTCAAATTCTACATACCTCAAAATAGTACAACTTATTTAATTTATTATTATTCTGTGCAACTACAGGAGTTGGTCTCCTCAGTCCAAGCAATGTGGTCTTGAACAGAAAAAAAGCAGAGGAATTACTAATAATATTAATAATAATTTGTCGTGGGTTCAATTCCCAGGGAACACACATACTGTAAAAAAAAAAAATGTATAACCTGAATGCACTGTAAGTCGCTTTGGATAAAAGCGTCTGCTAAATGCTTAAATGTAAATGTAAATTTCATATAATGAACTGTAGGTGTCACGAATCCGGTCCATGAACTTCCGTCTGCTAGCCATCAGAGGTCCACTTCATTGTCTCTCGCACTACACTGTTGCATATCACCCAGGACTACATATCCCATCATTCACTGCACTGATTGCACACAGCACTGATTGCACACAGCTGTTTCATATCACTCACTCACTATATAACACTCACTCAAACAACCATTCTTTGCCGAGTATTGCTTAGCCTGTTATCCTGCCCGTGTTTCCTTGTTTTGCCTTGCCTTGCCTGTTTTCTCGGTTTCTGATCTTTGCCTGTTTTCCTGGATTTTTCCCTCTCGTCTCGCCCCTGTGATTCTGTCTGCCAATTGTTGACCTACGCTAGCCCTAGGACTATTCTTGTGTTTTGCCCACCATATACCTGTTTGCCATTGTTCGACCCTGCCTGTTATGACCACGTCTCTTAAATAAAAGCTTGCAGATGGATCCATACGTCTCGTCAGCCCCGTTACAGTAGGTAACAGGTAGGACACCCACACTATTTAATTCCCGTAAGGCATCTGCAAAAAAGACCAAGAAGAAAGCTGTTAGTTTTGATGAGCTCCACTGAAACAGTTTAAACTGTTGCTAAACTGTAGATGAACTTATCTAGGTTAAGCTGAGTTATAATGTCTGTTTTTGAGCTATTTTACCAAATTTAGCACAAAACCAGATCTGTGTAGATCTATAAACCAAACTAGGGCTGTTTACAACCACATCATGTTGGCAGGACATCACTGGCAGTAGTATACAAATAATAGTAAATAAAGTAAACAAAAATTGCGCACAATTTTTTTTCACAAAGCTTTCTATACAAACAAAATAATAGTTTAGTACTGTATTGACCCGAATATAAGACAATGTTTTTTCTTGGAAATACATCTGAAAAAACGAGGTCGTCTTATATTCAGGGTCTAGACTCTAGACTTTGGCATGTCAATAATACACCCACAACAATAGGTGGCGCCAAATACACATAAAACGAGTGTGCCATGAAATACGTAATGTAATGCGTGCTGTAAAGATTGCGAGTAAAAACTAAAGAAAAAGAAAAGCTTACAGCTGCACGAGTCGTGACGGTCACGTTAGCCTGACCCAAACTCTCTTTGTGATTTTAAAACGTAAGACAGTGCCCAGATTTGAAGACTACAGGAAGATTTAACTTCTACTGTTAATAAGATTTTGGTAGGCTACTATTAGATGGATAGCCTAAATGTCATAATTCAGATGGGCTACTGTTTTTTTTTGTATGGTATATCAAAAAGTGTATATTTTTTAAATGGGGTTGTTGGTACATTTTACCAGTTTTTACCATACTTTCAAAACAAAAAATTTAAATAGGAAAAATATGAAAATAATTGAGGACAAAATGTGTTTTACTGAGAAAAAACAAGACTTGTTTTTTTAAAAGCCTTTTTCCAAAAAGTACATCTAAAAAAAAAGGGGGGTCGTCTTATAATCAGGCCAATACGGTAGCTAAATATTGCTTATTCTAGTTTGCTTCCATAGTTTCTAATCACGGTTACACAGTTACCCCGTGTGACAGTTCATAGGCTCCAGAAATATCTTGTTTTTCAGTCTTCATCTCTCCTTGTATTCGATTTTATCACAGTCTGTATTCATTAGGCAATGTAAGAAATGGCAAGTGAAATTAAATGTCGAATGAGTAGCATTAAAAGGTTAATGCTTTATCTTGTTTGGAAATAATGAACCACCTACACTAAACCCTACCCTAAACCTATCTGATAGTGTTAACAAAAAAAATGTGAGAAAAGTGTTGCAATTTGAAAATAATTAACAACATAAGATGAATAAACACTTCAGGTCAACTATTAATATGTACGCAGCGAGCGGTATTTATTGTCAACTTTATTATTTATTTATTTATTTTGACAGATATGAGCTATGCTTGATAGCTTACTAGTCATAAAAACTAACAATGATCATAAAATATTACTACTACTACTGATAACTTGTTTAAAGCCAGATGAAACCGCGCTGACAAACATGAGAAACACTGTGTGCAGCGATACAGTTAGAAGGCTTTAAATCTACAAATCGCCATAATTTACCATGGATTTACTGTAGTAACACTAATATTGTGGCAGAAATGTGGGATATTCATATTGAATTTTATTATATTATTAATGTAGATATGTATTAAAGGAGTAATGGAATATAATTGCAGTATTTTTGTGTTTAATCTATTGCTTTTGTGCATTTATACTAAATGTATTTACACTACTGTTTTTTAACTGTGGTTATCATGATCTAAAATGTATGCTACTATGGAAGAACAATGGTTAATTTTAAAGGGGTCATATGATGCAATTACAATTTTTTCTTTCTCTTTGGAGTGTTACAAGCTCTTGGGGCATAAAGAAGATCGTAAAGTTGCAAAGACTAAAGTCTCAAAAAAAAAGATATTCTTTATCAAAGTTAAAACTCTGCCACACCCCCCTAAAACGGCCCACACTGATACGTTCACGATGGTGGGAAGATTTGAATAACTCAACCCAAATGTTCCGCAAAGAACGAAGGCGTAATTATTCTCGCTGTAGTTATTGTTGTTGCCGCACGCCTGTCGTGAAGGCGCTGTGTGATTCGTTTTGAAAGCGAAAGTACTTTGTTTGGTCTTCCCAAAGAGGACAAGACTAGAAATCAGTGGTTAAATTGTAATTACAACACTGTTCCAGAACACTTCAAACCAAAAATTCAGATGTGTGCAGCACATTTTATAAAGAACTGTTTCCTGATCCTGGAAGAGTACACTACAATACCGGCTGTTCTGACTCAAAGACTGTAAAGTACGTTTTTTATATTTAAAGAATACTGATGATTCAAACGCGAGTTTTGAGCAGTGAGTAGCGCTTGTTGTTTGTCCTTCTCCGATCACAAAATGCAGAAATGGTTTGTTTAAGGAAGATTTGCAACGCAATGCGTAAAAAGACAGTAAAGTCATTATAATCCATAATTATGTCCCACTGGATGCAACGAATGCTTCGTTTGTAATGGGTTTTCATGTTTTTGTCTTGTTGCTCCGGCCGGGACACGGCATCACGGCATTACACGGGGTGTAACATTTCCGTCACACGCTAGAGGTATTCGGCCAATCACAACACACAGGATAGCTGGCCAATCACAGCACACCTTGCTTTGCAGGACCGATGAGCTTGTAGAAAACGAAGTGTTTCAGAGAGGCGGGGCATAGAGGAGAAACATTAATGTACCGTAGCTTGTGAAAAATAAGTGTTTTTTGAACCTTAAACCGCCTAAACACATTTCATTACACCTACTATTTATCCCTTCAAATAATGTTCTTTTTAGACAACATCATGGACCCCTTTAAAAATTGTCCTGATCATTGCGGTGGGTGTTTTCTGTTCAACAGTCCAGAAGTCGTCAAATAAAGCGCGCGCATCCATAACAAAACGTGCCTCACACAGCTCCGGGGGATGAATAAAGGCCCCCTGTAGCGAATCCATGCGTTTTTGTAAGAAAAATATCCATATTTCAAACCTAATAAACACTTTTCTATCACTTCATCTAACTGTGGTACGTGGAAGCCGTTCAGGCGGATGACGTTGCAAGGCGGCAGTGCGTGATACGTGACGAAGCGCAGTGGAGAGAACAAAACAAAACACCGGTCACGAATTAGAAGTACAAACAGGATTTGTAAAGAAAAATGTCGGAGGATTTCGATATAAACCAAGAGGAGACTGGTTTTCCTTTGCTGAAGTAAGGAAACTTTGCTTCCTTGCTCCTATTAACAAACGCGCGAGACTAGCATATCTCAGAGGCGAGCGCGCGATGCATACGTCATCCGCCAGAACGCCTTCCGCGTATGAAAGATAACAGAAGTGAGAGAAAAGTGTTTATTAGGTTTGAAATATCGTGGATTTTTTCTACACAAATGCATGGATTTGCTACAAGAGGCCTTTATTCATCCCCTGGAGCCGTGTGAGGCACGTTTTATTATGGATGCGCGCACTTTATTTGACGTCTTTTGGACTGTTCAACAGAAACCCACCACGGCATGATGAGAATTAGACGAGCAAGGACAGTTTAAAGATAATCCGATGGATTCGTCTGAAAGAAGAAAGTCATATACACCTAGGATGCCTCGAGGGTGAGTAAAACACAGGCTAATTTTCATTTTTGGGTGAACTAACCCTTTAAGGGATAAAGGCATATCAATGATTTATAGATTAATTTTAATTGATCAGAATCAGATATCACATTAGTAGTTTACGGTGTGTATTTATGTTTGATCAGACTGAATTACAGTTGTGTGTGTGTAAGATGTTTTGCTGTGCTTACTATCCAGGGCTACCTTTCCTAATGAGCTGGTGCACTTATACAGCATTTTACCTATTCTGTTTTAACAGAGAATATATTGCCATCTAATGCTTCGTGCTGTTTGGTCAATGGCTACTACACTTCAGATCAACACTATTGATATCCTTGTAGTAGATACTGATGCTTAGAATAGAAACACTAAGTGGACAACGCCCTAAGGCAGAAACCAATGTTTATACTCGTCTACATTTTGTAGATAACTGTCCAAATACTTGATAATGTCAGATAACTTTGATAGAAAGGTATGTAATGGATTAGAATCAACCAAAAATTCAGACAACTGTTAGTATGACAATATTTACACAACTATCAATACTTTGTTGACCAGTTACCAAGCAATGCTTAATTTCTGTGGTGTAAAAAGGTCACATTAGCAATTAAAGAAAAACACTTAAGCAAAACATGGTCAGGTCAAAGTGTCTGTATAATTTTTGGTCCCAAATTTGTATCAGTTTTACTGGTAGTCCACTGTATGAAGAATATGTCACAGTTTACTTTATTTTGCTATCCTCACTTACATAAATGAACTATAGTGTCCTGCACCCACTAGTAAAAAAATATCAAAAATGATATGGTGTCTGAATCATTTTTGGTTTGACTGTATGTCAACATAAGATAATGTAGTAAAAAAAAAAAGTTACATATTGACAAAATAGCTAACAATAAAAAAAAAAGAGCTTAGTTCTCCCAATTCTTATAAGAAACAATGGTAACTGGATTAGTAAAAAAATTCTTACAGGAACTGGAAGCTCATCATCATAAGTTATTTTGTTAATAGCTGAATGTGTGTTGTCTAACATCTTACCGATAGGTGGCATCTTCGAGCTAACAAAGCACGCATTAAAGCGGTTGCTCTTCTTGAAAAATGCCGTTTTCCTCTCCTCAGGAAAAGAAGTTTCACCAGAACGAAAATTAACAAGACGGAGTACATTTTGGTTTACCTCAGGAGTCAACTCGAGGAAACTGACTGGAAACCCGCCGAAATAATGTTTTAAAATAACGTATGTTCATACACGTGTGTAGGTTCTCATTGACCGTTATCTTATATATTCTTTTTTAATGAATTTATTTTTCATTTCATTTATTTTTTTGTTATATTTATATTTTATGAACAAATAAATGTGGCAGACAGTTGTTTTTATTCTTTTATTTTTACATATATAAAATATTTCATACTGTTTTCCCCCCCCCTTTTTAATATCAAATAATACAATAAACGTGACAAGTGAACAGTGACACAATTCATAAAGCAAAACAATCCAATATTACAGATGGGTAGGCGTATGTTAATGACGGAATTGTCCGCGGACTCTGGCGCATGCTATTTACGTCAGCGTCTGAATTCACTCACTTGTTTTCGTTCACTCTTTGCTGATATAGTGCACTCCACTACCATGCACTATACAGGGATGAGTGAACGAGTGAGCGGTTTCAGACAGAACCGGAGTCAATGGGTTTTTTGAATGGGAGTTTGATTAAATCCCCTAAAATAAGGGCCGTGGTTCACACAAGCTCAAGATACTTTCACATTTTATTCTACGTCATAAAATACACCAGTTACACCAATTTACAGTATTTTCCAATTGTGGTATAATTTATAATCATATTAATTGTACAATAACCAATTAATAGTTTCCCGCATTTTATATTGTTGTTCGACAATGTTTTTTAGTTTTCTGCCCCGAAATGCAACACAAGTCTTCGGATGGAAGATGCTCGTTTGATCGCTTTCCTACTGATGCAGAGACTCTGGGTTCGGACCATAAGGTAAACTCATATGATTATTCCATATAAACACCACATTTACCAGCTTAGTCACGGTGAAAGTGAAACTTTAACGATGCATAGTGCTTAAAGCCATGTTAAAATTAAATGTTTATGACCACATATTGTTAGAAAGCATATAGTCTGAGGATTTTCTAGAAGCAAGGGTAAAATAGCATTTTGTGTATCCACCCTAACAAAACGATGTGGCAATTTATTCACTAAAATAAGTTTAATCTTACCATATTCAAAAACTCACTCACGCTGCTGTTATTTAATAGATTAAATGCACTAGAATTTTATTGAATGTTACATGGAGAAATTAAAAACGTGTCTCATTAATCAAGGATTTATTGATTTTTAATGCACCTTATTTCAAACTGTACAGTACTGATTATTTCATTTATTCACTATACTATTTATTACTAATGTCTCATTTCAGTTTTAGTTTGGCTCTAGTTTTGTAATTATTCCAGTTTACATGAAAAGGTTAAAGTAGCGTGGATTAAAATTCATATACAGAGTAAATCCCTTTCACTGAACATGTTAAATTAAGTTTGATAAGGTTGTGGGAAGCATGGTGGTGGTGACGTTGAAGGCGAGCGACCGTGGTGCTGTAGTTCGTTAATAGCCTAAGTTTAGCTTTTAAGTTCTGCCGCTTTTAGTTAGGCTTCAAAATTCATAAAAGTTATATTATTTAGATTATCTTGATGGACAAAACGTGCAAGTTTCATGAACTATGATTGAACACAGAGCTTATTTTTAGCGATAATCCAAAAGCCTATGGAAAAATCCTATTGGCTTTTTGTCGAGGGCACCAGTGTCATGCTAACAGCCGATCTGCCTACAAAGTGACGTCATAGTTGCCCCACTCTATATCAGGGGTTTTCAAACTTTTTGGAGCCAGGGACCCCTTATAGGGGAGAGGATTTTCCAAGGACCCCCTCATAATTATAACAGTGTTTAAGGCTAAAGTTTAATGTGGGTATGTGGAATGAACATAATATGATGGTGCAAATGGTCCCCATTGTATATGTACTTTTTAATACTACAGCATAATATAATTAAATTTACCATATTTTCCGGAAAGTTGCACCAGGGGGAAAAAAACTATACATAAGTCGCCTTTTACTATTACTTTCAAAAATAATTGAAATAGGCTACTGAATAGGTCTAAGTAAAACGAATGTTAGGAAAAAACATTATAAACACTAACATGAATTTAACTTTGCCTCACTCCAAATCGTTTAAATTTAGTGCCATTCATAACAGAACCAAAATAAATGCATGTATAAAAAAATTACAAACAGCATTTATTTGAAATGTCCATAGGCGCCGATCCCGTGAAATACGAATGTGAGATAGTCTCCTTTCATTTTAACCAATAAGAAATTGATTGCAGCTTTTACGACTTTATTCTCGCATTTATAGTTCATTTAAGGAAGTTTTTGGCGTTATTTTAATGGCAAATGTCGAGAGTGCATTATTGTGATACAAGAGGGCGCCAGCACAAATCTCTCTTGCAGCAGGCTTGATCGGCTATATAGTGATCATGGCGCTGCACTCCCTCAGATATTAAGTGTTTTATTTAAAAAAAAATAATAAAAATGCTTGTTTTTTGCACCCACCGACAGAAAAATAAATCGACGCCTATGGCTATGACCATAACAAACCAAACGTACTTACTAAAACTGAAACGTAATCACGTAGTGGGCTCTATTAGGCTACTTATTATGTAAAGAAGGCTTTGTACTTCTCTCGTGTCCGAATATCTACTAACAGTATCCTTCACATATGCAAAAAAGTGTTTGGAAAAACACCACGGAAAAGCGATGCTCACGCTGACCAGCAAAACCTACATATTGTACAACAGACAAGTTAAATTGAGTCACCAAATACCTTTGTTAGGTTTAGTTGTTTCATTTAGTTTGCTGATGATGAGGCTGTGATGTCAAGTTGCAATGCTAGAACTGAATTGTTGTGTGTACGCGTGGGAGGCGCCAGCGCAAACTCTTTGGATTCCTTATATCAGCGGAAAAAATTGATATCCGTCAGATAAGAGCAAGACATCATTCAAAACGGCCTATTTTTATTTGTGTACCTTCAAAATGACAGTGAAACATTGTGCTTTTGTAAAATAAAGAACAAACAAAATGCGCTTGCCGTCTTGGTCTCTGTGAACTTCTTACTAAAATGAAGAAAAACTCAGCGATACTTTCTACTTTTCAAACCGACCTGAGAAATATATTTAGCTATATAAACCTTGAAGTGCCCACTTTTAAGTGTTTACTCTTTGCTTATTTGACATTAATGCATTAAATAAGTCACATTAGAATATAACGTGATACCACACATTGATACCACAGACAATCAGTTTGGTTTTAAGGCTCACCATAGTACTGATTTGTGTATGTATGCTCTGAAGGAAGTAGTAGAACTGTATAATAGACAAAATTCCACTGTTATAATAGGCTTTATTGATGTGTCTTAAGCTTTCGATAGAGTTAATCATCAAAAGTTCAGTAAACTAAGACAAAGGGGCGTACATAATAGCATATTAAGAATTTTGACATATTGGTACACTAATCAAAGTATGCAGATAAAGTGGGGTAATTTTGTCTCAAATTCATTTAGAGTAAGTAATGGAGTGCGGCAAGGAGGTTTACTTTCACCAGGCTTTTTAACGTCTATATGAATGACTTGTCAGAAGAATTAAGTGACTGTAGGACTGGATGTATGCTTGGTAATACCAGTCAATCACTATATGTATGCTGATGATCTAGTTGTGTTTTCCCCAAGTAGTGTTGGTTTTCAACAGTTGCTTAATATATGTTCTGATTATGGGATTAGATGTGATATGCAATACAATACAAAAAAGAATGTTGCCATGATATGCAGAACCAAAGAACACAGAGATTTGAATTTTCCAGAATTTTATTTATCAGAGCAAGCTTTAAATGTATGTACTACAGCAAAATATTTAGGTCATATCATTAATAATGAAATGAGTGATGATGATGATGATGATATGTATGAGCAACGTCGTAAGTTATATGCTCAAGCAAATATGTTGGTGAGAAAATTGTATGTGTGTTCAGATCAGGTAAAGATAAACCGTTTTAGAGCATATTGTACTTCTTTGTATACTGCTCCTCTGTGGGTAAAGTTTAAGAAAGAGAGCCTATGTAAGCTTCAGGTTGCGTACAATGACTGTATGAGGATCCTGCTGAAAAAAACAAGATGGAGCAGTGCAAGTGATTTATTCTGTAAGGCAAGAGTACAATCATTCCCTGCATTAATGAGAAATTTGATGTATAAATTTATTTGTCGGCTGGATGATTCACATAATAATATTATAATGTTGTTGTCAAATCCTAGGCTTACCGATGTGCGATATCAGTCCTCTATGAGGAAGTATTGGTATAACTGTCTTTTTTCATGTGTATTGTTTTGGTTTGTATTGTGTGTTTCTTGCTAATTGACCTTGTGTCTGGAAATAAAGTTGAATAATAATAATAATAATAAATCATAGCAAGTTTCAGAAGATTAAAAAAACACGGACCCCCTGGCTTTGCGTCACGGACACCCAAGGGTCAGCGGACCCCAGTTTGAAAACCCCTGCTCTACATATAGTCAGTTATGAACTAAATTGGGCCAGTCTAAGGCATGAAACTCCAGGGCTGAAAATGAGTCCCACTCCAGCCCTGATTGAATGCATTTAAATTCATAACAATGTTTTTTGAATATAGAAATATGAAATGATTCTAATAACTGAAATGATCATTTAAAATGAAAATAAAAGGGCCAGTCTTTGTCACTGACTCATTGTTTCAATCGATTCGTTCAAACGGCTGATTCATTCAGAAACGAAGCGACTGTCCTTGTGAATGGGTGATTGAATCATTGACTTGCTAGATACATTAAAAATGCAGATTCATTCATAAACGAAGCACCACTGTGTTTCCATGTAGATGTGCAGCAATTTAGCTGTGACTTTGTTTGGGACTATTTTTGTTGACAAATTTGGAACTTGGATTGCTTTCGTAGGCTATTGAATGAATAGACTATAAAATCTTTCATTTAAAAAAAAAATTCTAACCTGCTAGAATGTCCCCCCTTCAAAATGAGATGCTCTGTAGTACTTAAAGCAGCTGCTGGTACACAAAATACTGAGTGCTCCTTTTGAAATTGACCTTTTGCATATTTTCATAAATTTGCTAAAAATGTTTGGTTTAGTTGCGATATATGACAAGTACTGAGCGTGTCCGGCTCAGAACCAGCCAAAGCACAAAAGCAGATATGATTTTAGCAGTTAATCACATGACACGCTGAACATTCCAATCACACCAGTGTGATCGTACACGTCAAAGTGTTACTTTACATCCAAAACTGTGATCGCGTGTAAACAGCTTCTCTCCAGTGTGAATCTTCATGTGTTTTTGAAGGCTTCCTTTTTGATTGAAACACTTTCCACACTGTTGGCAGGTGAAAGGGCTTTCTCCAGTGTGAAGTCTCATGTGAACATTTAGGTTTGCTTGTTCAGTGAAGCTCCTTCCACATTGTTGGCAGGTGAAAGGTTTCTCTCCAGTATGTATTCTTATGTGGACATCGAGATGTTGGTTCTGTAAACGTTTTCTCACCTTGGAGCTGTGTAGGCTTTTCTCTCTGGTATGAATTCTCATGTGGTATTTAAAGTGTCCTTTTTGATTGAAACTCTTTCCACACTGAGAGCATGTGTAAGGCTTTTCTCCAGTGTGAATTCTCATGTGGACATCAAGTTTTTTCTTATGTGTAAAACTCCTTTCACATTGAGAGCATGTGTAAGGCTTCTCTCCTGAATGAATTTTCAAGTGGTTTTTAAGGCTTGATTTCCGAATAAAGCTCTTTTCACATAGTTTGCAGGTGTAAGGCTTTTCTCCGGAGTGAATTCTCATGTGCCTTCTAAGAGTTTCTTTAAGAGTAAAACCTATTCCACATTGAGGGCAAGTGTAAGGCTTGTCTCCAGTGTGAACTCTCATGTGCCTTCTAAGAGTTTCTTTAAGAGTAAAACTTATTCCACATTGAGGGCAGGTGTAAGGCTTTTCTCCAGTGTGAATTCTCATGTGCCTGTTAAAGCTTCCTTGTTGAGTAAAACTCTTTCCACACTGAGGGCATGTGAAGGGTTTCTCTCCGGTGTGAATTCTCATGTGATTATTAAGATCTCCATTTACTGTTGAAACTCTTTCCACACTGTTGGCAGGTGAAACAACTTACATTTCCTGTCTTATGAGCTCTTTTTTGTGTTTTTACAGTCTGTGAGCAACTAAATGATTTTTTTCCAGTTATGAAATCACAGTGTTTCTCATACTGATCTTTATCTTCATTTTCATTGAGTTCTTGACTCTCCTTTTCCAGTGATTTCAAGTCTAAAGCAAAAAAAAGAAAGAAAGACAAATGCAAGTTAAAACCAGTTTTAATGGCACAAAACCAACATGTATACTAGATCGTATATGCACTAAGCTACTAAAAGAGGTATTAAATATAATCACAAAACTTTTAAAAAAATTATTAACTCTTCACTTTCTTCAGGACATGTTCCAAAAACATTCAAACTGGCAATTACCAATCCCCAGACAGGATAATTTAATTATAGCCCAATCTGCCATTTATTTCTCAAATATATTAGAAAAAGTGTCTTCTCAACTATGTTCATTTTTGCATTGTAACAGTATCAGGATTTAAGCCCAATCATAGTACAGAAAGTGTGAATAAAGAGATGTTTCATCAAACACAAGTATGGAGTACCACAGGGCTCAGTATTAGGTCCTCTGCTTTTCCCCTTGTATTTGCTTCCCCTGAGGGACATTATTTCACTTTTATGCAAATAATACTTTTTTTTTTATTTCCTTGCACCCTGACAAAGCTTCTCAACTTTTCTCAAGCAGTCAGTTTAAAAAATCTGCTAATTAAACACAAAGCTTTGAATGGCTGAAAGTCCTCAGTACTTAATAGGGCTGTGAATCTTTGGGTAGACAGCGAATCGATTCGATTCACGATTCATAGGTTTTCGATTTGATTCAAGAACGATTTTTGCAAATTCAGAACGATTCGATTCGCAATTAAATTCGATTCGATTCTGCATTTTTTAACTGCATTCACAAGATTATTTAAATGTTTCCCCTAAATTCTTTAAATGCTTAGTCAGGGGGCAAATTACACTGCAGCCTATCATTTCAAAAGTGACAAATGTCAAATACAATAATTTTATGTATGTATTTATTATTATTTTTTCCCCAAGGAATTATTTTCTTATCTCTTACTTTGAATTTGCTATAAGAAATCAAATACACAGCTGGACAATCAATCATTTGTAATCTAAATTTTTTTCCTAATGGCAATTTTTATGAATGTTTTATATACTACAAACAATTATTAAAATTTTCTGCACAGAATTAGGTAGAAAATATACCAAAAAGCAACGGTGCTAAATGTCGGCGCGCTGCCCATGAGACAACCTGTCTGCCGAAGCCATGCACTAAATATTAATATAACAAATTTGCTTTATCATGTAATAGTTTAGAAACTAAATAATGCTAAAACCTTTATGATTTAAATGCAAGATTGATTTAGTATATACATGTCTTTGTTTTCAAGTGGATGAATATTTTGGTACAGCACTGCCCACATGCCCACAGACGAGCCACAGCTTAACTGATAGAAATGAATGGTTTTCAATTCAGTTTAATGTTACACAAAATATATTTGTTTATGAAATGCATAGTACCGTATTGGCCCGAATATAAGACGACCCCCCTTTTTCCAGATGTACCTTTTGAAAAAAGGCTTTTTAAAAACCAAATCTTGTTTTTTTTCAGTAAAACACATTTTGTCTTCAATTATTTTCATATTGCATATTTTTCCTATTTTAATTTTTGTTTTGAAAGTATGATAAAAACTTTTTGATATACCATAAAAAAATTAAAAAAAACAGGTAGCCCATCTGAATTAGGACATTTAGGCTATCCATCTAATAGTAGCCTACCAAAATCTCATTAACAGTATAAGTTAAATCTTACTGTAGTCTTCAAATCTGGGTACTGTCTTACGTTTTAAAATCACAAAAGGAGTTTGGTCCCATCAGGCTAACGTGACTTTGGATGTCAGAATCGGAATGCAAATATTTTTTTATAGAATACTGTTGTCAAAGACACCATTTGAAGCTAAACTCAGATGTTTAAACGGACAGACTATGGATGAATCCTGCTATGATTACCCTACTTTTAAAGCATACATTTGATTTAAACAATAGGTCTATATAATATTCATATAGGGGACATATTGTATTAGCCCTACAGTTGAAATACATGCATGAAATACTATTTAAACCTATAACATTTACCTATTTTATCTCACAATACTGACTTTTTTTCTTGCTAATGCAAGTTTATATCTCCTAGTTTGAACTTTATAACTTTATTCAAGTCAACAATTGTGAGTTTGTCAATTCTGAGGAAAAAAAGAAGTGTGGGATTATAAACTAAAAAGATAGAATGACGAGTTGATTTTTCTTACCGGAATTGTGAGATATAATCTCGGGATTGCAAGAAAAAAGTCAGTATTTTTTAAATATAAACTCAAAATTACAATTTTATTCTTTTATTCCATGGCTTGAATAGACTGCTACGTTAAGACTGTCTATTTATGCCACCAGATAGGCTCCGCCCACAAAAACGTCATCACTGTTTGCAAACACTGAAATTGCTCTATCCGGTTGTTAAGTCGTGACGTAACCACTCTATTTCCGGGTCCAAAGTCCGGGTCCTCTACCTACCGCGTTCGCTCGCTTTTTGTGTCCCGTGTTGTTCGAATAGATCAGAGTTTAAAAAAACAAGTGACATTCAACTGTAATTTTACTGCTTTCCCTGTGATGAGAAAGAGAAGAGAAAATGGCTGCAGTTGATAAGGTAAGTTACAAATCTTAAACGAATGAAGAAACTTGGCGCTAGTGGATGCTAACGTTAGCTTTGGCAACAGTCTATGGACAAGCCGAAGATGTGCCTAAGTTACATAGCATAGAAAACCATTAGACCAGTTAAAGTATGATAATCTGCTAACGTTTCTCATTTCTATAATAATTGAGCATTGTTGGAGGAAGCCCGATATATAAGATCAGAATCATGTTTAATGGCCAGGTATGTTTATTTGACTCTGTTCTTACATTGCTCTCAGTGTACATACACAGATCAAGCAAAAACAAACAAGGACAACAAGCTAAATAAATACAGACACAAACTGCAGTGTACAGTACACACACCAGAAACAAAACATTTGTAGACAGCAATTATTGCCAATGACTGCTTTACTGTTATTGTAGTGTGTTCACATGACAAATAATTTAAGTAATGATATTTCAGTCATTTATTAATTATTTTTATTATTATTTTACAGACGTGAAAACTTCACCCCAAACTGCAACTCCAGGGTGTGCAGTTGGCATTTCCCTAATGGAAAAGCTGCTGGGTCCTCGAAAATTGCTTGGAACGAGGGGAAGACTTTCCAATTCCCTGACCACCTCAGCCATCTCCCTAAACGGAAGAAGTGGTGAGGATGAGGGAATGGATGCTGACATGGTAACTGCAGATACCCCTAGTACTTCAAAAAGTATTTTGGCACTTGAGGTGGAGAATGTCATGCTGAGGGAAGAGAATGACAATTTGAAAAAACAATTGGAGAAACAGAAGCAAACTTTTTCCTTCAGTCAAATTTCTTCAAGCCCTGAGAGAGTTCAGTATTTCACTGGATTGCCTGATGCTGCCACTGTCCTGTTTTGGAAGCGCTTCTTTCTAAATTCGACCTACAATATCATTCTGATTGGACTGTCCAAATGATGCCCCTAGTTGATCAATTGCTCCTGACCTTAATGAAGCTTAGACTTAATTGCGGCCACGTAGACCTTGCAACAAGGTTTAATTGTAGCACAGCTACAGTAACCAACATCTTCATCACCATCATTAGTGCCCTGTATAATGTTTTGTATGTCGGTTTGCTTGAGAACAACATCCCCTCCACAGCCAAGAATCAAACATCGCTGCCAGACCTTTCCTAACTGTAGGATCGTGCTTGACTGCACAGAGGTTGCCGTCTGTAACACAGAAAGGCTTGACACACAGTGTCATATGTACAGCCAGTACAAAGGACGGACCACACTTAAGGCTTTAATCGGTGTTGCGCCTAATGGTGTTATTACCTATTACCCTTGTCAGTGACCTGTACGGTGGGAGTGCCTCAGACAAGGCAATATTTTTTTCCCCCCGTTTTCATTACGAACTCCAATATCTTGTTGTTGGATGTGTAGGTAAGATTGGTTTGGCTGCTTTAAACTTTGGTGGGTGAGAAGGTCTTATATTATTGAAAATACGGATTTCGATTTGATAAAGTTCTCGCTGTCACCTTCTTTGGAGGAATTCAACTGTTGTCAAAAAAAAGATCTGCTTTTAATAGCTGACTTTTATAATATATCAGTTTCCAGAGCCACACATAGGCAAACGATAAAATAGGAGTTGTATAGCAAGTTAGTAGAGGCAGGTATTTTCCCAGAATAAACACTAGAGCAAGGGGATGAAGCTGACATTGGCACAGAAGATGACTCAAGCTCAGTAGCTAGCAGTAAAAATGCAGCTTCTGTAGATCCTCAGGTAGCTCTGAAATTAAAAGAGCTTGATCTCGCATTAAGAAAGCAGGAGCATGAGACACAGCTGCTTCGGCTGAGAGCTCTTGAAATCCAAGCAGATAGTGACATTAAGTTAAAAAGATTTGAGTTAGAAGTGCAAGCTCTGATTCCCGATTCCTATACCTCGTTCTAGGCTGCCTTCCTCTAGTGATAGCGTTGCACCTAAATCTGAATTTGATGTTGGCAAATACGTCAAATCAGTACCACATTTTCACGAATCAGAGGTAGGACTCTTATTTTGTTGCTTTTCGAGCGTGTAGCCGCAACGTTGAATTGGCCGAAAGACATGTGGGCTTTACTGTTGCAGTGTAACCTCGTTGGCAAAGCACAAGAGGTATGTGCTGCTTTGCCAATTGTGGAGTTGTTGGACTATGACACTGTGAAAACGGTTGTGTTGAGGGCATATGAGTTGGTGCCAGAGGCATATCGACAAAAGTTCAGGGCGTGTTTAAACCAAGCCAAACAAACTTATGTTGAATTTGCAAGAGAGAAAAAAATGCTTTTTGAAAAGTGGTGTCTTGCTAGTAAGGTTACCACATTTGAGGAATTGCAAGAATTGGTCTTACTTGAAGATTTTAAAACTTGTGTACCGGAAAACGTTGTTCATTTAAACGAACAAAAAGTGTCAAAGCTTTCTGATGTGGTGGTGCTTGCCGATGAAATTGCACTTACTCACCGAACTGTCTTTTCCTCTGTGCGTCAATCTAAAACTTCCATGGCTACAAAGTCTATAGTTCAAAATGCACTTAGAGTGAATGTCAACAAGACTAGTAGTGGAGGGAAGTCGCTCTCAAAGAGCGCAGAAAGAAGGAGGGTTTGCTTATACTGTCTCAATCCTGGCCATATGATCGCGGATTGTAAGGCGTGGAAGCAGAAGACTAAAAATGCGAAACATAAAAGTGTTGCGTTTGTACAATCAGTTCCTGATTTGTTTGCTGCTGACACATCGTCCTATGGTCCCTTTCTTCTGACAGGTTATGTGTCGCTAGCTGGTGACTCTGCAGATAAGTGTGTGCAGGTTCTGAGAGATACTGGGTCGGCTCAATCCTTCGTGCTTGAGGATGTTTTGCGCTTCTCTGATGCGTCATATACGGGCGCAAATGTCCTTGTGCGTGGTATCGAGATGGGCTGCATTAGCATTCTGTTACACAACGTTAACTTAAAGTCTGACCTTGTTACGGGCTTGGTTCAACTGGGTGTGTGTAAATAGTTGCCCATAGACAATGTCGGCCTCGTACTGGGAAACGACCTTGCCGGTGGTAATGTTTTTCCCAGTCCAATAGTCGTAAGCAAGCTAATAGTCTGTGATTCCCCTGATCTCTCTGCGACATATCCTTTAGCTTTTCCAGCATGTGCGTTTACGCAATCTCAGTCAAGAAGCTTTCAAGATGTTGTTGATCTCTCTGATTCCTTCCTGAGTGTGCAACCTAAGGGTGCAGGTTATCTGTTGCGAGTGAAATGGTCTCTGAGCATGACTCCCAACTTCCAGTTGAACTTCATTCCATAGTGGGTAGGGAACATTTGGCTGCTGCCCAGAAGTTAGACCCTACACTTGTAAACTGCATTAGTGCTGCAGTTGACAGTCGCGATCTTTTGTTGGCAAAGGTAGAATACTTTTGGGACGATTCTGATCTTCATTAATTTCTGATGCGCAAGTGGCAGCCAAAATCTTCAGATGGAGGTGATTGGCAAACAGTATATCAGATTGTTTTGCCTTCCAACTACCGTTCCCATGTTTTGAAATTGGCACACGCAAATGTTCTTGCTGGACACCTCAGTGTCACTAAAACATTTCAGCAGATCGTTAAACATTTCTACTGGTCTGGAATCAAATCTGCTGTCACTCGTTACTGCCGGTCATGTGACGTCTGCCAGTGTGCGAGTAAACCAAATCAAACTATTCCTAAAGCTCCTCTTCAGCTGATTCCTGTCATAGGAGAACCTTTTGAGAGGCTGGTGATTGATTGTGTAGGGCCCCTTCCAAAGTCGAAACATGGGCACCAGTTTATTTTGACAATAATGTGTACTGCTACCTGTTATCCTGAAGCCGTACCATTGCGTACGTTGAAAGCACAAGTAGTGCTGAAAGAGGTTGTAAGGTTTTGCACCACATTTGGCTTGACCAGAGTTATTCAAACTGACCAGGGGTCAAACTTCACCTCAAAGGTATTTGGACAAATGTTGAAAGAGTTAGGAATAAAACATCACATGTCTAGTGCGTACCACTCTGAGTCACAAGGAGCGGTGGAACGTTTTCATCAAACCCTAAAAACTTTGCTCCGCACCTTTTGTATCGAGACTGGAAAAGACTGGGTGGATGGCTTGCCATTACTCATGTTTGCGGTGAGAGAGTCTGTTCAGGAGTCACTAGGATTTAGCCCTGCTGAGCTTGTGTTTGCTCATACTGTTCGTGACCCCTTGAAGTTGTTAAAGGAGCAGTTAATAGGTAAGGATAGTGCACCTATTTCTGTGCTAAACTATGTCAGTTCTTTCCGTGAACGTCTGCACAAAGCCTGCGAACTGGCAAGGGCTCATCTTTCCATGGCACAGTCAAAGATGAAGGCCAACTTTGACAAAAGAACAGTACAGCGCAGTTTTCAACCGGGTGAGTCTGTTCTTGTGTTTCGCCGGTTTCTGGGAATGGCAGGATACTACTGTGGATTTTGCAAAAACTTTGCAATAGTGGTGTCTCCCCTTACTGACCTACTTAGCTCTGTGAAGAAATTTGTTTGGAGTCCTCAGTGTGAGAATGCTTTTCTTGCTGCCAAAGATCTTCTCTGTAATGCTCCAGTTCTCTCTGGCCCTAATTTTTCTTTTCCATTTAAGCTACAAGTGGATGCAAGTGCTGTGTGAGCAGGTGCTGTCCTGCTGCAGGAGGACGGTGCAGGAGTAGAACTTCCAGTCTGTTACTTCTCTAAGAAGTTCTCTAAGTGTCAACGAAACTACAGTACCATCGAGAAGGCAGCTCTCGCCCTGGTGATGGCCCTCAAACATTTTGAAGTTTACGTGGGTGGTAGTTGTATGCCTCTTGTTGTCTATACTGACCACAACCTTCTAGTTTTTCTCTCCCGCATGTGCAACCTCAATCAGCGTTTGATGCGCTGGTCAATTTGTCTGCAAGACTAGAACTTGAACATTAAACATAAGAAAGGTTCGGAGAACGTGGTGGCGGATGCACTCTCTAGAGCCTGTGATGCTGAAGGTGACTGAGATGACTGTATGCTACTGTACACGGGAAAGAGGCATTGTGTTTACAATCCATGGGTTGTAAATTTGATGATGGGGGTGTAACGTCCCAAAAATACGTTTTTATTTTTATTGTTTTTTCGGTGTTATATTTGGGCAGTATTTGATATTGCTGCTATGTTGATAGTTTGTCTTTTGGCAGTGTTGTGTTTTGTTTTGGCTCTCTCTCTCTCTCTCTCTCTCTTCTTCCAGCAAACTTAATGAAGATCAGCTGGTCGCTATGTCATCAACTACTGACTTGCGCTGATTGGGCTGTAGGGAGAAGCTGTGGATACGCTGGAAACGCTGTGTGAACGTGCCCGTTCTTGGCCTCTGGAGCTTGTTTTCGACTGCCCCAGACAATAGCATGTGTGTTAGTTGTTGCCTGTTTGCATAGTTGTTGGTGTATAGCTTTGGAGAGATGTTACTTTGTTTTGTGCAAGTAAACTCACAAAGTGAGATTTAAGCAAAGTTTATAATTACTTTAGGAGCAGTAGGGAGGAGGATGCCGTTTCTTTTAATGTCCATGTTTTCTCCTGTTTTTGGCTAGAAAGGGAGTCAGGTAAGACTTCTGTTGTTTATTTTGAATTTTGTTTTGAGAGATTAGGAAGTGCCCCTTTTGTAAATTAGACCTGTCAAGTTTGTTGTTTTGGCCTGGTCCCCTCCCGACGCTTTATTTGCTCCGTGCTTGGTACCTTTTCTGAACTTGGTCAATAAACTAATTTTCTAGACCGTTACGAAAGTCTGAGTGATTTTTCTGTAGAGTGCTGGGACAGGAAAGAAGACTTCCAGGTTGAAAAGTTGTTTCTTCTGCCTTAGTTTGTAAATTTCCTTGTTTTGGCCATCCCTGACCCTAGACAGGGGAGGCATGTAACATCATTGACAGCAAGTGTAAAGCCTTGTCCTCAGCTTGGACAAAACCTGGGCTGGCCACCAGCCCATCAAATGTCTTTATTGGGAGATTCTAGATTTAAAGTTAGGCACAAGTTGTGAAGTACATGAGGTGTCCACATACATAGCCACATAGGTGTATACAAAATACATTTTAAATGAAAGCAATGGGTTGCATACATTTCTGTAGTTTAGCAAATTTTTCATGAGCCTAAACTATGTATAGTTTTTAACTACATATTACACAGTTTGAAACCCCGCTTTTAAATTGAGAAATTATGTAAAACGCCCAAGTTGCAACAAGGATGCCTGTGCCCATTCTTTGTCCTCCTGCGTGACAGGTCTTTTGATGCCAGCTGAAATAATGGTTAAAAAAAAAAAGGTTATAAAAATGAGTAATATTATTTAAGATCGTTACACGTGATGGCACTATCTCAATTTAACAGCCTTTTATTATGATCATTCATTTATAGCACACACGCTAAAATTAACGGTGTACACCTCCACCTTACTGTCTTGCAACTATATTTCAATATGGTGATAAAGCTTACGATAATGATTTTTCAGTTGCACTAAAACACACCGTGAGTGTATGTTAGAAGAATTTCATAAATACGATTAATCTTATTAGCAATAGCTTTAAACCACATTACGTCGTTAGGAAATTAATAAGAAAATTATTCAAACCACGCAACATCAACAAACTTATTACTAACCTCATGTTGTGGATGGTGTCATCTCAGGCACTCTCTTGGCTGCAATTTCGTCTCTTTTTGGAGTGTTGACCTTCCACACACATTCCACGTCGGTGCGGGACACATTTTTCTCTACTCAAATCAACAAAGCTGCCATATGATGGCACTTGTCTGCCGACTGGGCACTCGCATGTGCTGTACCTGACTGTCTGGCCCTCAACGTGCACCTGTATTGAAAACAATTTAACCCTCACCCTAACACTTCTAAAACACATTACTGCCAGCACTGTTTATCATAACGATACTTCTGCAGCTAGCAAAGTCATTAAGTTATACAGCATGCCACCTAGCCTAACTCTCCAAAACCTGACAGGTACATATTTCCTTTTTCATCTTCGTTTACATCCACAGTTATAGCGGTCCTGTGCATTTTTTCTTTTTAAAACATACCTCATCCAGAACATGGCATATATTATGTCAACTAGCTAACTTACCTAGCTTAAGGTGATGATACACTGGGAAACCTTTTGAGCAGTGTTGCTGAGTGATGTTGTTTGGGCACTTTGCCAATTAAGAATGGGCAAGAAATTTCTATCTGGATACTTTACATCTAATGGCGCTTTTACACTGCATGGTACGGTTCCTTTTTTAGTACCACCTCGGGTTGAGGTTCCAAGTGAACCGTACCGTTACCAAAACGTGACGTGTAAACTCTGCTGATCACGGATTGGCTGGAGAGAATCGTCACTACCTGCGTCACTGAACTTGCGACACAAACACAACAGAACAGCTAGATTTAAATCAGTGCAGCCAGCGATGGCAGCGAAGGATCGAACGCAACTGTTTTGAACGAGCGCACCTTTTTTTTAACAACCAAAAATGGCTGTTTCATTGTCTGTTGAGGAAGTACAGATGTTCCTCTCATTGATAGCAGAGGAGCGGATCCAGCGAGAGCTTGATGGGGCGACGTGGAATGAAAAAGTTTTTTTAGGAGTCGTGGAAGTAGAGGCGGCGCAACTATAACGCCATGTTAATAATCCCGCCCACTCTAAAGCGGTACTGAACTGCAGTGGAAATGCAAACCGAACCGAGCCGTACCACGCAGTGGAAAAGCACAATAAATGTGTTGCACATTTTCAATGGGAAAGTCCCAAAGCAACATCACTCGGCAACATTGCTAAAAAAAAAAAAGCCCCATGTCTCATCACTTTTACAGCTAACTCAACTTCGTAAACCTTCTTTTTCACGGATGCCTGGACTCTACCCTTAATTATGCCACCTGAATGATGATCTACACTAACTACTCTGTTGGAGTTAAAAGAATTTAAACCCTTTTTGACCGCCAAGGGTGCCTCACTAAAGAAGAACGTGATAGTACATAATTTCACAGGTTCCGCTATGGCTATTTAGCTGTACGGATCCAACGAGCGGAGCGCTTGGACCCGGAAGATGTCAGACTTAACAACCGAATACTCACCAGGATGACCATTTTGTGTGTATCTGGCCGCTTAAGCTTAACAAACTGTGAAAAATAACTCAATATGATAATAGCGAGTTGGCTTTATACGAGTGCACAGCCTTTAAATCGCCTCTGGAGTGCGCGGGTATCGAATGGCTTAAAAAGATGTGCAAATGATACAACAATGACCTGATTAGGCAAGTGACAGTTCTGTCATCTGCCCTGAAATGTGAGCGAATGTCTTTTATCGCAGCTCGTTGTAGTGCAGAAGAAACGCGCCGATGTGAAGCCACTTCGAGAGAGTGAAAGAGAGAAGACGTGGTACAGATGAATCACTCAAATGACTGATTTGATCTGATAGTTTGTGTGAATTTATTTACTCATCTAATCTACATGCTACATTGAATAAATGTGTGCAGGAATTTCCCTCGTGAGTAAAACTATGCGATACACACACAATCCCCCACCGAAATTCGGGACCTGATTAAACCGCCCATAACTCTGTTATACAGAGATTTGTGAAACCAATTTTCATGGCTTTTCCAGGTTTTCCTTGACCGTACGATAGGGTGACCATACGTGCCATTTTTCCCTGGCCAGGATTTCTATATTGCCTAAAATATCTAGGTTTTGGCTTTGTTTGCGTGTGTACATCGGTCTACAACATCAAAATACCATACAGACGGTTCCTTATGCATTCAAAATGCTCTCGAGGTACTTTGATGTCAAATACTGATCGATCTGAGCCGCGCTGCTTTTAAGTCGAACACACATCCTAAGTACGCGTAATTGCATCGCTTTGACTGTAAATCCCACCTTCTCGCACACACCATGATTGGTCCATTATGTACAATGCCTGCATGTTATTGGTCAAACTACTTTTCGATCATTACCTTCAGCAAGCATGAAAACCACATGCCGGAATCGTCACCCCACAACTTACAAATTAACCACAGACGAAATCTTCTCAGGTTCACTAGAATGCAGCATTAGTATTTGTCTGGTTACGTGATCCCAGTGTCACATAAAACTGCTTTAATTAGGACACTCATATGACATTCTTCAAAAACGCCATTCATTCCTATAGAGCTGAACATTTTAATAAGGATCAAATGAGTGAGTTCAGCTTTGAGAATGAAAACCAACCTGTTTGTGTCTCAGTATCTTCATGTTTGGCTCTGAATGTTTCTTCAATCTTCAGGTCTTCACTCTCCTCTTTAATAAACTCCATCTTTGTTTGTTCCTCAGTATCTTCATGTTTGTCTCTGAATGTTTCTTCAATCTTCAGGTCTTCACTCTCCTCTTTAATAAACTCCATCTTTGTTTGTTCCTCAGTATCTTCATGTTTGGCTCTGAATGTTTCTTCAATATTCACGTCTTCACTCTCCTCTTTAATAAACTCCATCTTTGTTTGTTCCTCAGTATCTTCATGTTTGGCTCTGAATGTTTCTTCAATATTCACGTCTTCACTCTCCTCTTTAATAAACTCCATCTTTGTTTGTTCCTCAGTATCTTCATGTTTGTCTCTGAATGTTTCTTCAATCTTCATGTCTTCACTCTCCTCTTTAATAAACTCCATCTTTGTTTGTTCCTCAGTATCTTCATGTTTGGCTCTGAATGTTTCTTCAATATTCCGTCTTCACGCTCCTCTTTAATAAACTCCATCTTTGTTTGTTCCTCAGTATCTTCATGTTTGGCTCTGAATGTTTCTTCAATATTCACGTCTTCACTCTCCTCTTTAATAAACAGCATCTTTGTTTGTGTCTCAGTATCTTCATGTTTGTCTCTGAATGTTTCTTCAATCTTCACGTCTTCACTCTCCTCTTTAATAAACTCCATCTTTGTTTGTGTCTCAGTATCTTCATGTTTGTCTCTGAATGTTTCTTCAATCTTCACGTCTTCACTCTCCTCTTTAATAAACTCCATCTTTGTTTGTTCCTCAGTATCTTCATGTTTGACTCTGAATGTTTCTTCAATCTTCAGGTCTTCACTCTCCTCTTTAATAAACTCCATCTTTGTTTGTTCCTCAGTATCTTCATGTTTGACTCTGAATGTTTCTTCAATCTTCACGTCTTCACTCTGCTCTTTAATAAACTCCATCTTTGTTTGTTCCTCAGTATCTTCATGTTTGACTCTGAATGTTTCTTCAATCTTCAGGTCTTCACTCTCCTCTTTAATAAACACCATCTTTGTTTGTTCCTCAGTATCTTCATGTTTGGCTCTGAATGTTTCTTCAATCTTCAGGTCTTCACTCTCTTCTTTAATAAACTCCATCTTTGTTTGTTCCTCAGTATCTTCATGTTTGTCTCTGAATGCTTCTTCAATCTTCACGTCTTCACTCTCCTCTTTAATAAACGCCATCTTTATAATAGTGTGTCACGTGGATCTCAGTTGCTTCAGCAGGAGTCTTTTCTGTGTGTTTGGACACTTTGTCCTGTTTAAAATGAGAATTAGCATAAAGAAAAATAAACACAAACTAAATCTCTGGGTGCGTCTCAATCAGCTCCCTACTTCAGTAGTCAGCGCACTAGTTCAGTAGTCAGCGCACTAGTTCAGTAGTCAGCGCACTAGTTCAGTAGTCAGCGCACTAGTTCTGTAGTCAGCTCCCTAGTTCAGTAGTCAGCGCATTAGTTCAGTAGTCAGTGCACTAGTTCAGTTGTCAGCGCACTAGTTCTGTAGTCAGCTCCATAGTTCTGTAGTCAGCGCACTAATTCAGTAGTCAGCGCACTAGTTCAGTAGTCAGCGCAGTAGTTCAGTAGTCAGCGCAGTAGTTCAGTAGTCAGCGCACTAGTTCAGTAGTCAGCGCACTAGTTCAGTAGTCAGCGCAGTAGTTCAGTAGTCAGCGCAGTAGTTCAGTAGTCAGTGCACTAGTTCAGTAGTTCAGTAGTCAGCGCACTAGTTCAGTAGTCAGCGCACTAGTTCAGTAGTCAGCGCACTAGTTCAGTAGTCAGCGCAGTAGTTCAGTAGTCAGCGCACTAGTTCAGTAGTCAGCGCACTAGTTCAGTAGTCAGCGCACTAGTTCTGTAGTCAGCGCACTAGTTTTGTAGTCAGCGCACTAGTCTGTATTCCAGTTCAGTAGTCATCGCCTGTTCATAGTCCGCGCACTAGTTCAGTATTCGCGCCTATTCAGGTAGTCTCAGCGCAGTAGTTCAGTAGTTCAGTTTCGTAGTCACGCACTAGTGAGGGAGTCAGTCAGATAGATATATATATAGAGAGAGATATTAAACTAGCACTCAAATTAATATAAAACACCAAATAGAAGATTCACATTTGTATTTGGTATTTACTTTAACCTTTTTGTATTGGTTATATTTTTAATTAGATTAAACGTTCTTTTAAACATTTACAGTTGGCTTGTAAAAGTTGCCTTACACATGTTTGTGTTTGTTGTTTCGAGCATCAGGTTCATCGAGCGCCGATTCGAGAGCTTTGAATCACTGAATCGTTTTGCGAGTAAGTTGATTCAGTTGACTCGGAGTTTCATAAAGCCAGTGACTCGTGTTTGAGATCAACTGATTCACGATACAGGGAAAGAAATTAGACGCTTTAATATCACTAGATAAAGCATCTTAGCATTTCAGTCGGTAATGATTAATTTCGCGTTTTTATATATGATTCTCTAAACGAGTCGTGTTGATTTAAACACTTTAAACGGTTATAAGCACAAACCTTTCTTCAGCCGAATCACAGGAGCGCGGCGCCGCCTAATGACGTCACATCGCCCCACCAAAATAAAAGTCAAATATAAATAATTAGGTATATTAGGAATTGCAGAGCTATTAAAGCCCCAAAGCTATCAACTCCGTTAAGCTGTACATGTAGTCTTATATCTAAATGCGAGCAACTGTGAAGTGCTTTCATTTCATGATAAATTACAGAGCATTCGTGATATTCTCAATCAAAAATAAACTCCAGTATCTTGATCTTAAAGTTACAGGATAGGGAAGAACTTATAAATATGACACATTCATAAAAAAATTGTAGATCAAAATTAAATTCATGTTTGCGGAGAGATTTAACTAATTAGATAATTAATTGAAATCTTATGTCAATGTATTCATCTTATTCAATCTCAGTTTTAACACGAGTACATAAACACAATAAATCAAATTTTAGCTTTATTTTGCTAATTTCAGTTACTGGAAATTGATTTTTAAACAATTTTCCTCCCCATATGAGCCCTCTATGAATATCAGATACACTGAAAATGAACAAATCTGTCTTCTATAAGGACTGGATGGAAAGACGGTCTGTGTTTGATACATTTTTTAATGAATTTGTAATATTTATTAATTTAGCAGCTCAGTTACATCATTATACACTGAAAAACAAGAACACGACAAAAGTAAATTTTCACTTCACAATTTACACAACATATAAGACATTAGTGATTTTACATTAGTGACGATTATGTTTTTGGTAGGGATTTGATGGACATTTCCTTATTATTCAGATGCATTTAAATAAAACATGACAACATAATAAAAACATGATTTTTGAATATCTGTTCCCTTATCGAGTCAGTTTCTCGACATTACGTATGGGGAAACCCTTTTCCTCGAAATGCTGAAACCTGATTGAATCACTCTATTGCTTTGCAATAGCCAATGGCATCTGAGCATTTGCCTGATTGGCTGGCTCATCCACTATATTAGTGATGTCGGGCGCCAGAATACCTCAGAATCTTTCTCCTTCACCTGGAGCCTGATTTTGCCGTTTACCTGCACGACTAGAGTGGACGATACGGATAGCTATCCCCTCTTACATTCCGGCGGAGTACAAGAATTACCTACTTCGAAAATGTCTCTTTGCCACATGTGTGGCAGGCCTGTTGACTTTCCAGATGCACACGAGGATTGTGTGCTATGTCTGGGCCGCACCCATGCTGAGGCTGCAATGGAAGGATCGGATTGCCGGGCATGCGGGGAATTGCCAATCAAGATCCTTCGTGCGAGGCTGGCCGTTGTTCGCAGCGGTGGCCCGCTGTCTCCTGTATCTCCTCCGCCTGCCGCCTTTGAGCCATGGGCCGGCAGACTGCAGATTACTCCTTCAGGAGGCTATACCGAGTGGCTGACGTCGGCCCAGCGCCCACATCGCCCTCGCATGCCAGAGACCCCGCTCATCTATGTTAATGAGAGTTACCGCTCTTCGGCAAACGTGCGGGAAATTGTCTCATTCGGCTGTGGAGAAGACGGCGCCATGTCTACGAGTGCCTCTGACCTGGGTGCCTGGTCGGAGGTCCCTTCAGAGGCTAGCTGCACCCCGACTTCAATGGACGCGGAGCTGATGAGCATCCTCACGGAAGCTATAGCAGATTTGGAGTTGGACTGGGCGTTCCATGAACAGCCGTCTAAACATTGGATGGACGGGTCTTTCCTCGGCGCGAGCCGCCAAGTGGACGCACCACAGAGACCCGCCCACCAGACCCTGCACAAGGAACTCAGCTTCTCATGGCAGTGGAGGGGGCGGAGAAAAGAGGGTACGCGCGACCGCCTCCAGTTTGCTCACCTATGTCCGTCCCGAGGTTGGAAAACCACCTCGTTGCCTTCTAAGCCATGTCGAGCCACAGCTCACATCACTGAAAAAGCATATATTTCTGCAGGACCCGCAGCATCTGCCCTCCACATGATGGCAATCCTACAGGTATTCCAGACGCGACTGCTGAGATCCCTGGACGAAGAAGGCCCGGACCCAGAGTCACTCCACAAATTGCGGACAGCAGCTGATCTAGCCCTGGCCGCATCTAAAAAGGTCGCCCAGGGAATCGGCCGCAATATGGGCAGCCTTGTGGTTCTGCATCGTCACCTGTGGCTGACACTTACGGAGATGCGAGATGCAGAGAAGAGGCAGCTCCTCGACACCCTGGTGAGCCCGCAAGGTCTCTTTAGAGTCGCGGTGGAGGTTTTTTCTGAGAAGTATACAGAAGCACTAAAGAAAAAAGAACAGCGTTCCTGATGTTCGTGCCAGGAGGAAAAGGGCGCGGTCCGTGCACGACGGCGGGCCAGTGGCCAAAAGAACGCATTCTCGCTCAGAGTTCACTCGGTGGCCATAAGAGAACCCAGAGAATGTTTAAATGTTATGTTGAAACCGATGGGTTCTGTTGCAATAAACATAAAACATTACCTCACCAAAAGGGCTCTTTTCCTCCCCTGACTATTACCCGCGATATAAGCTAAACCTCTCCTTCGGGGGATGTTTGGCAGAGCGGAAGCCTGAGTTTTCAGATGCAGATGTCCCCATGCAACGTGCCGCGGATGCGTCACCTGTCGTTCTTTTAAGCAGCGGTGTTTCACCGACGACTGGCACACAGCCCTCGCCGCACCGAACACTACTGTCTCCATTATCGAGCCACCTAAGCGCGTGGGCAGCACTCCCGTCTGTCAGATTGGGTGATCAACACTATAAAGCGTGGCTATACTCTTCAGTTCGCTCGCAGACCACCCTGCTTCGGCAGCGTGATTATGTCAGAAGTGTCAGAACAGAGCGCCCCACTGTTGCGGGCAGAAATCTCCTCCCTCCTAGCCAAGCAGGCAGTAGAGATAGTACTATTAGCAGATGAAGTACATACAGCCGTTATTTCCTTGTCCCAAAAAAAGACGGGGGCATGCGTCCCATTCTAGATCTAAGACCGGTAAACAAAGCTCTCGCAAAACGCGTGTTCAAGATGATTACAGTGAAGCAGATCCTCGCGCACATTCAGCCCAGGGATCATTTCATAGCTGTGGATCTGAAAAATGCTTATTTTCACATCCAGGTAGCCCCTCATCACAGGAGCTTTCTGCGATTTGCATTCAAGGGTGTTGCATACCAATTCAAAGTGTTACCATTCGGGCTGGCTTTAGCCCCCCGTACGTTCACGATGTGCATGAATGCAGCGCTCTCGCCCCTGAGACTCAGTGGAATGTGCGTGCTGAACTATCTTGACGACTGGCTGATCATCGCTTTATCGAGGAGAGTGCTCGAGGAACACAAACTCAGGCTCCTCGCCCATCTAGCGTGTCTAGGTTTGTCTGTGAACATGCAAAAGAGCATGCTTCAGCCCTGCCAGTCGATTACTTTTCTGGGTATGGTTTTGGACTCGCGCACGATGATCTCACGTGCTTATCAGAGCAGAGAATCCATTCCATTCACAATACACTGGCCTCATTTGTGCAAGGCAAGGCGGTTCCTCTGAGAATGTTTCAAAGACTGCTTGGTCTAATGGCAGCTGCAGTCTCCGCCTGCTGGCTGGGCTTGCTGCATATGAGGTCGTTGCAACTATGGTTACAGGACCGAGTCCCTCCGCAGGCATGGAGAGAGGGGACAAAGCGCCTTGTCATAACGCGTTCATGTCTCGAGGCTCTGACGCCCTGGTTCGGCACAGCTATATACGAACAGGGTACTGCGATGGGCAGGGTGGTCAGACGGATAGTGGTGACCACGGACACGTCACTGTCAGGCTGGGGAGCCATCTGCAATGGCAGACCAGCGTTCGGCGTGTGGGCGAGAAAACAGAAGCGCTGGCATATAAATTTTTTGGAGATGGAAGCTGTTTGTTTGGCGCTGCAGAATTTTCTTCCGTTTGTGAAAGACCACCATGTTCTAATCCGAACGAACAACACGGCGGTGGTGGCATACATCAATCGCCAGGGAGGAATGCACTCGTGCGCCCTGCAGGGCTTGGCAAGACACCTGCTCTCGTGGGCAGACACACTTCTCTCGATTCGAGCAGTTCATGTACCGGGCAGTCTGAACCACGGCGCTGACATGCTGTCCAGGGAGGGCATTGTTCACGGGGAATGGAGATTAAACCCCCAAACAGTAAAGTTGATTTGGAGTCTCTTTGGCAAAGCGGATATCGACCTTTTTGCAACAGAAGAGAACGCTCACTGTCCGCTATACTTCTCACTGACGACTGTGCCCCTGAAAGGGGATGTGCTGTCGAGCCGCTGGCCCACGGGTCGGAAATATGCATTCCCCCCAGCCAAAATAATGCCGCTAGTGCTGCAAAAGTTCAGAGGAGAGGGATGCTGTGCTTCTGGTAATGCCAAAATGGCCCAACCAGCCATTTTTTCCAGAGTTAGGGAACCTGTCATCGACCCCACCTTCGTGGATTCCGCTGAGAAGGGATTTATTGTCCCAGGCGAGAGGCACCATATGGCACCCCAGGCCGGAATTATGGGATCTGCATTAGAGCCCGACTGATATTAGGGAGTAAAAAAGGCAGATAAAAGATAATGATATATCGGCGGATATTCTTTGTGTATATTATAGTACAGTACCAGTCAAAAGTTTGGACACTTTCCCATTCGTGTGTCCAAACATTTGACTGGTACTATATATAGAATACAATATACATAAACAGAATATATATATATATACATAAACAAATTTTTTTCTATGATCACTCAAATGTGGTGATCAAACACTTATAATGACGTGACAGAGATATGTAATGGAGGCAGGGCATTTAACAATTTAACAATAAACTTTATTATCCAAAATTAGTCTGACATCAGTGCACTTAACAGTAAAGTTGAAGTTTATTCACCTGTAGCTGCTTAATGTACTGTATGTTGTTTTTTTCTGGGCTTGAAGCGTTGTATGCCGTTGAAGTTTAATTTCACTTCGGAACATTCATTCACGGATTTGCGCTACTGTCTTCACACACAGATGGAACTTACTAGAGAAGTGTGAAGTGTGGCATAATATACCTTTGTAAATAAATACAATATAAATTCACTTCTCGCGCACTTTAATACCCTTTGAATGGAACATATACGCGTCTTTCGAACTGGAATCATGGCAGAATGTCTTGTGATGTCCACTTCGCAGGGCACTTACGTTCGAATAAGACAACGCTTGAATGCTGCTGCCTGAAAAAGAGACCTCCTTACTGAAGTGAAAGAGCTGACTGGTGTCACTATCTCACGAACGCACCAGTTGATCTCCACCAAAGTCCTGAGCTGAACTCATCCGCACCCCTCACCGGAAATCTGCTTCCTCCTGTTACAACAGGTGAGCGCAAGCTAGATGTCAAGTGATTACGTTTGAATCGAGATACAGTGGGGAAAATAAGTATTTAGTCAGCCACCAATTGTGAAATTTCTCCCACTTAAAAAGATGAGAGAGGGTTGTAATTTTCATCATAGGTATACCTCAGCTATGAGAGACAAAATGAGGGAAAAAATCCAGAAAATCACATTGTAGATTTTTTAAAGAATTCATTGGTAAATTCCTCTGTAAAATAAGTATTTGGTCAATAACAAAAATTAATCTCAATACTTTGTTATATACCCTTTGTTGGCAATGACAGTGGTCAAACGTTTTCTGTAAGTCTTCAAAAGGTTTTCACACACTGTTACTGGTATTTTGGCCCATTCCTCCATGCAGATTTCCTCTAGAGCAGTAATGTTTTGGGGTTGTCGCTGGGCAACATGGAGTTTCAGTTCCCTCCATAGATTTTCTATTGGGTTGAGATCTGGAGACTGGCTAGGTCACTTCAGGACCTTGAAATGCTTCTTACGAACCACTCCTTCGTTGCCCGTGCGGTGTGTTTGGGATCTTTGTCATGCTGAAAGACCCAGCCACGTTTCTTTTTCAATGCCCTTGCTGATGGAAGGAGTTTTCACTCAAAATCTCACGATACATGGCCCCATTCATTCTTTCGTTTACACGGTTCAGTCGTCCTGGTCCCTTTGCAGAAATCAGCCCCAAAGCATGATGTTTCCACCTCCATGCTTCACAGTAGGTATGGTGTTGTTTGGATTCAACTCAGCATTCTTTCTCCTCCAAAAGCGACAAGTTGAGTTTTTACCAAAAATCTGACCATATGACATTTTCCCAATCCTCTTCTGGATCATCCAATTGCTCTCTAGCAAACTTCAGATGGGCTTGGACATGTACTGGCTTAAGCAGGGGGGCATGTCTGGCACTGCAGGATTTGAGTCCCTGCGGCGCAGTGTGTTACTGATGGTAGCCTTTGTTACTTTGTTCCCAGCTCTCTGCAGGTCATTCACTAGGTCCCCCCTTGTGGTTCTGGGATTTTTTGCTCACAGTTCTTGTGATCATTTTTTCCCCACGGGGTGAGATCTTGCGTGGAGCCCCAGTTCGAGGGAGATTATCATTGGTCTTGTATGTCTTCCATGTTCTAATAATTGCTCCCACAGTTGATTTCTTCACACCAAGCTGCTTACTATTGCAGATTCAGTCTTCCCAGCCTGGTTTAGGTCTACAATTTTGTTTCTGGTGTCATTTGACAGCTCTTTGGTCTTGGCCATGGTGGAGTTTGGAGTGTGACTGTTTGATGTTGTGGACAGGTGTCTTTTATACTGATAACGAGTTCAAACATATGCCATTAATACAGGTAACGAGTGGTGGACAGAGGAGCCTCTTAAAGAAGAATTTACAGGTCTGTGAGAGCCAGAAATCTTGCTTGTTTGTAGGTGACAAATACTTATTTTACCGAGGAATTTTCCAATTAATTCTTTAAAATCCTACAATGTGATTTTCTGGATTTTTTTCTTCTCATTTCTTCTCTCATAGTTGAGGTATACTATGATGAAAATTACAGGCCTCTCAAATCTTTTTAAGTGGGAGAACTTGCACAATTTGGTGGCTGACTAAATACTTTTTGGCCCCACTGTATTTGTCTTACAAAAATGCATCGATTCGCTACAGGAGGCCTTTGTTCACCCCCTGGAGCCGTGTGAGACACTTTTTTTCATGGAAGGGTGCTTTTTATTTCACGTCTTTTGAACTGAAGCAATGCAACACCCACTGAGTGCAACGATAGAGCTTGAAAGATCAAAGACGATTTTTTTTATAACTCCGACTGGATTCGTCTGAAAGAAGAAAGTCATATACACCTAGGATGCATCGGGGGTGAGTAAAACACAGCCTAATTTTTATTTTTGGGTGAACTAACCCTTTAACATCCTTTGCATCCTTCCAGCATGAAGTCCAATCAACACAGCTGTTTGGAATTTAGCAAGTTAGACAAATATAAACAATGTGTGATACTACTCAAGAAGCTAGGTACGAGTGCTCTACTGGGATTATAGGAACTTGTGCAATGTCTCTCAACCATTCACAATGTGCAGAATTACATAACATGTCAAATTAAGTGGTAAATGTGTATTTATTATTTTTTTAATTTATTGTTTTGACTTGCATCAGCCACTATATGTTTGTCAAAGGTGCCAGCATCAGTGGACCCCTGACTTGAAGGACTTGAATCGCTTTCCCCGAGACACAAGGTGGTCTTTTGTTTCCCTGTTTTTATTGATTTATTTATTTACTTTATATACACTATTCGTTAGTGGTACCAGACAGGTGTAATAAGCAAATAAACCAAATGCATTACGATTTTATTTGGAATAATAAGCAACATTTGATTCGAAAAGGTGATATGGTAAAGTTAATGGAGGAGGGGTTATTGAGTAATGAATGGAGTTATTAAGTTAAGACGGTTACAGATGTTTGTAAGAGATTAACAGTCTTTATGGTTAAGTATTCCTTTTCATTTTTTACAAAGAGTTGGAGGAATTTCTTTACTTCTAAGATGTGATTTTGACCCATCAAAACAGCCTTTTAAGTTATCTGATTTTCATGTGCAAGTGTTACTATACTGAAAAATGTTGTAGAAGCATGATTTTACTCTTATAATTTGGAATAACTGGTGTATTTTACGTAAGATGAAATCTTTATTTTATAAAGACTGGTTTGACAAAGGAGTTTGGAATGTAATCCATTTAATGCATGAAGATGGTAATATATGATCATTTTAAGATAATTTAATTAGGATTGTTCATATAGACCATTTTCTTTAGTTGTCAAAGCTATTCCTGTAGCTTTGAGGAATTTAATTAAAGCTATATTTCGATATTCTTCTGTAATACCTACATTGGCTGATTTAGTTACACTTCAAAACAATTAATGACATTTACCCATTTAATGAAGTTCTTAGAATGAGATTTAATTTGGACAGTAATGTAGGCTGTGTACTTTCTGCTTGAAAGATATCAAATCTCAGGAACATCTTTTTTTACAGTTGCACTGTTGTTAGATACTTTGGGGTCAGATTGTACGAGTGGTTGAAGACGAAACATGTAATGCAATCACATTGGGTAAATTTGGTGTCTTTATGCAAAACAAGGAGATTGAATTTCTGTGCAATAATATGTTGATTGTAGCAAAGTTTTATATAGACAAATGTAGATTTGTTGAGTTTCTCCTTGTTTTACGGCATTTAAAAAATATTTTAGAATTTTATTTCAATCCATAAAACATTTAAAAGCGATATAACCCCCCTGTAATGTTAATTTAATGCGTGTTATAATTTGCTTTTAGTATTATTTTAATGCTTACTTTTTTAGTATCACTTTGTTTATTATATGCTGCTTGGATTTATTGTTTATGTGTTTAACAATGGAAAGATGACAGTGCCTGTTTGTTATTTGAAGGTTTAATAAAGCGAAAAAAAGGACTTTTATTTTGGTGTGGCGGTGTGACGTCATAAGGCTGCGCTGCGCTCCTGCATTTGTGATTCGGCTGAAGAAAAGTGAGTGCTTTTATTCAAATGTTACTTTAAAGTGTTTAAATATACACCTCGTTTACGTTCAGTAGAAAGCGCGCGCGTTGCTGAACGTAAACAATGCTGATTAATTTTGCTGCGTCCAATTCGCATGCTGTCCGTCCTAAATAGCATTCGAAAATATAATTAGTATGTCCCAAATCGTAGTATGTTGAAAAGTGTGCCAAAGATTCCCGGATGGTCTACTACTTGAGATTAAAATTCGATGCGCACTCAACAGCTAATATTGCCCACCACAACACATTGCCCGGTGGACGAGGATTCGATTAGAACTACAAACACGCATAAAAAGTGTTCAAAAACTACAAACATGGCGGATATGCGAGCACAACGGACAGGTAGAGAAAGGGGTTTGAATGATACATTATCAATAAATCAGTGCACAAAAAAATAAATATTACTCCAGTAAAAGTACTAATTTTTCAGTTTTACTCGAGTGAAAGTACAAAAGTAAAATTTATGCACTTAAGTAAAAAAGTACTGATAGATTTATTTTGCAACTTTATATAGGCTACTTAATTTAATTTTAATATTAGCACATATTTTTTATAATCCTACTGCTCAAAATACCTGGATTTTTCCAAATACCACTATAATTGAAGTCAATTCGATGTTTTTTGGGGGGGGGGGGGGGGGGGGGGGGGGGTTGGATATGGAACACGTTGACTAGAGTTTAATGTTCACTATGAAAGTTACATTTGACCATCTGATTTGTCACCAGTAAGAAAAAGTGTTTTTAAAGGGGTCATATGATGCTGCTAAAAAGAAGATTATGTTGTGTATTTGGTGTAATGAAATGTTTAAGGTTAAAAAACACATTATTTTCCCCATACTGTACATTAATTTTTCCGCCCCCTCCTCTATTGTTTTCCGCCTTTCTGAAACGTGTCGATTTTTTACAAAGCTCATCAGTCTGAAAAGTGAGGTGTGCTTTGATTGGTCAGCTATCCAGTGCGTTGTGATTGGAATACCTCAAGCGTGTGACGGAAATGTGACTCCCTCACGCATACTGTGATGCCGTGTCCCCGGCCGGAGCGACGAGAGCATAAACCTTAAAACCCATTATAAACGGGCATTCGTTGCATCCAGTGGGGACATAATTACGGATTTTTACGCGTTGCGTTGCATCATGCTGCGTAAACATAAAAACCTGTCTGCATTTGTGATCAGAGAAACAACAAACAACAAGCGCTACTCTACACTGCTCAAAAACTCACGTTTGAATCATCAGTGGCAAATTCTTTAAATATGAAAAACGTACTTACATTATGTGAGTCAGAACAGCCGGCATTGTTATCTAACGTTACTCTCCCAGGATCAGGAAACGGTCCTCCATAAAATGTGCCGGCGATCCACAGCACTAAGTTTATGTATTCCCTCAGCGACCAGCACAGGTTCTAGGCATGACGAAGCGGATATCGTTTTGGAAGACCAAACAAAGTAGTCTCGCTTTCACGACCGAACACACAGCGTCGTCACGACATGGCGGCAGCAACAATACTACAGCGATAATCAAAGTTATGCCTTCTTTTTTTGAGTGAACATTTGGGCGGCGTTATGCAAATCTTCCCACATAGTGCTGTAGACATGTGGGGGCGTGTTAGAAAGAGCCGTTTTAGGTAGGAGTGGCTGACTCTTAACTTTTAATATCTCTTTGGATTTGAGACTTTGTCTTTGCAACTTTACAGATCTTCTTCTTTATGCACCAAGAGCTTGTACACTCCAAAGAGAAAGAAAAATTGAAATCGCATCATATGACCCCCTTAAAGCTTGTTGTTTTGCAGAACATCACAGTTATATATGACATGAGAAAAAAGGCCTGAAGTTAGGAAGAACATTTTAAGGAAAATATAATTCTATTTTCATAATGATTTTTTTCTTCTCAAACCTTGCCTGTGGTGTAAAAACACCCCTGGCCAAATGCCCCAGAGGGCATCACTTCCCACTTTGTTAATTACTGTAGTTACCGTGTTCTGAACATCACATCCTTTATTTCCCCCCAGTTGTAATCTATCTAGGTGGTTGAATAACAATATTTGGACTTTATATCTAAACATTACCTCAACTTAGCACCAGCAAGCTTGTTAGCTAGACCGTTAGCATCAGCTAACAATATTTACTTATTTTCAGTATGGTTATGAATAAACATTCATATCTGGCTAGTTAATCCAAACAATATAAATATGTATACTTTTGATAAACAATATAAAAACAGATGTCACATAGGGTTAAATGCATAGCATTTTAGTAAAACCGCTAACTTTATAGCAGCAGGGAAGATGAACGTGCATGAGTTGTTTTATTTAGTCTGTGTTATTTTAATGTTTGCGTTTTTAAAAAAAAAATTTTTTACCTAAAACATAGAGACTCTGATGTTGATGTGTCTGCATTTAAGCATTTCAGTGGGCTTAAATAGATCACCCTTTACAGCAGATTTAGTTCACAAACAACTGACAGTTTTGACCTAAATATGATTTTCAGTTACAATAATTAATCCTAAAAAATAAACATTAGTAACTTATTTTAGCAGCATCAGACGCGCGCGCACTCACAAGATCTCCCGGTTCTTACCTGTGAATTCAGTTCACTGGAGACTCGCACTAAACAGTTCATTTGAATCAGGGGATTAAAAAATATTTAAACTTTTTTCCCCTCCGCAATTAATATCGTTAAATAAGTATAGGCGACTGTAAGAAAGGTTCCCGGGCATCAGGGAGCCGCTATTGAAACCGCTTTCGATTGTGCGCTCTCATTTTACTTTCACTTTCACTTTCACTTTCAAGATTTGCGATCACACGTACTCTGTTTATACTACGGAGTGGCGGTACTTACCACACATTTTACAAGATTAGATGTTTGTCATTGGTGCTCAGGATCTGCAAATCATTCGCCAACGTCCTATCAGACATTTCTACTTACTCTGTGTATGTGGTAAGTGAAGTTTCATGTACTGTAATGCAACAGGCTACTGCTAGTAAGTGGCTAACCTTTTAGTGGCTCCGTAGAACGTGTTATATGTTTCACGCTTCGGGCACACCCCTAACCCCGCCCCCCGATGTCATCGTCCATCACAGTGTTTCACTGCAGATATCGTCCAATGCCAATTTGGTAGACATCGCCCAACCCTACTGCAATCGGTTCATTCTAATCTGAATGAATCGTTTGGTGTTATGTGCGAACTGATTAAAAGGTTAATTGACCAAAAATCAGTTTGTTTCTTTGAACAGACACCGCTTCTGTTTGTCAGAGCACGTGATATTTTTTAAGAGTAACGATATGTTTTTATGAAATTCTTGACGTTAAAGTTACTCAGGAATAAACACTCCAGTAAAGAAAGATACTTGAAAATTTAATCTAAGTAAGTATCGAAGGGTAAACTCTCTACTGTCCACCACAGCAGGGCTCCTCAAGTTATAGCAGAAAGTTTGAGAGAGATTAGGGGCGGGCCCCTTAAAGGGGAGGAGCCATTCACTAGTTACCAGCCCCAATTCTCTCAGTTTTCGCTAGCAGAACCTTTTTACCTATTGTATAATGCTGAACAACATAAATTAATAACAACTGGTAATTCTGACTTAAAAACAGGACAAGTCCTCCATATAAATAAATATGTTTATTTGCATTTAAAAAATGCAAGTATCAAAAATAAAATACATTTGGCCACAATGGAGCCCACTGAAGAGCAGTGCTCAATGTCCATACTGGTGTAACACATACAGTAGGATTGCGTAATTTGCCCTGCGGATGTATTGTCAGCTTTGTGTGTGTGCGTGGTGTGTGTGTGTGAGTGTGATGGTGGTTGTGGCATCCTAGTGTATATGACTTTGCTCTTCTTCTTTCAGGCCGACTCCAGATCGGAGTTATTTAAAAATAGTTCTTTTAATCCTTTTTCAAGCTGTCCTATTGCAGTCAGCGGGTGTTGCAGTGCTTCAGTCCAAAAGATGTGAAATAAAAAGCACCCTTCCATAAAATAAAGTGCTTCACACGGCTCCGGGGGGTGACCAAAGGCCTCCTGTAGGCGCATTGAAGCGTTTTTTGTAGAAACTAACTGTTAGCAATTAACAAAGGTCCCTTTATTTTCTCTTTGCCACCTCTGAAGTTCTCAGTCCCTTAAAGTGTATACGGCCGGGAAGCAAGAAAACACACATTCAAATTGTATTCTCAATACTTCAACTCTATTCATAGATACAAGGATATTATATAGGCATATGTCGAGGGGAGTTTCAACCCTTTAACCAATGAGGATATAGATGACATACATATAGGATTTTGGCCAAGAATGTGTGTTATATAAAATGGTCACATGTACAGGAAAATATGGACATATTAGGAATAAACTTCGCAAAGGATGCTGAACTATATCCATAGTTCAGTACGAACCCCATTACCTTGGAGTCCTAGCTATCGTGTCCTCGTCTGAACATTTGAACTCAGAAAGCTAATGCATACATGTGCGCATGCGTACCTCGAATATGAGTAAGAGATATTAAAACATAATACAAGAGAGGGAGAGAGATCAGATGGAGGAGGGGGAATCAGAAGAAGACAACATTGCTCTGTACAGGGAGGGCGAGCAGAGAGGGAGAGGGAAGAAAAGGAGGGTGAAAACATCTGGAACCAATACAGACAGAGAGTGTTTTCTAACAATAACCATATTTAAAACGTAATAATAAATTTAATCTAGCTTGCGCCAACAGTTGTAAACGGAAGCAGCTCCGGGCAGATGACAGTCGGCGTTTGCCACCGCTCCGCATTACCAACGCGAGCGCAGGGAGAGATCAAAACAAAAAAAACAACGGTCACTAATTAGAAGTACAAAACTAGGATTTGTAAAGAAGAATGTCGGAGGATTTTCGATATAAGCCAAGGGGAGACTGGTTTTCCTTTGCTAAAATTAGGAAACTTTGCTTTCTTTGCTCCTGTTAACAAATGTTGTTTTTTTCACGAGACTCACCGGCGCATGCTCAACGCCAACATCTTACGTCATCCTCTTGGAGCTGCTTCCGTGTACAACTGTTGTTGCAAGCTACATTAAAGTGATTATTACTTTTTAAATATGGTTATTTTTCTTACAAAAACGTATCGATTCGCTACAGGAGCCTTGTGAGGCACTTTTTATTATGGATGGGTGTGCTTTATTTCACTTCTTTTGGACTGAACTGCAACACCCGCTGACTGCCACTAAACAGCTTGGAAGATCAAAGACAATAAACTGGGCCCTGGAATGTGCTGTCCACTACAGTCGCTTATATTAAACACAAAACTTTTATGAACAGAACGAATAAGATTGATGTACGTGCGTTGTAACACAAATTCATGAAACTTTTTTGGATTTTCCCCTTATTTTAAACGAATGCTTATGGCTCATTATTATTAATGAAAAAAAACAGTCTACAGTATAGTCTACAATAAAATAGTACAATGACAAATTCACCTATATTAATCTTTGAACTTTTATTAACAAAATGAATAAGGATATGTTTTACCCACGTTTAACACGCACGAGGATTTTTTCCTTAGGCTACTGTAAACGATCGTAGTGGTTGTTTATTATCTTATTCATTTAAAACACATCAGCCAGAGAATAGTACATATGGGCAAATTCGTCGCATAGGCTGTATTAAACATCCCCAACTTGTATTAAACACAAATGTAATGAAGATCGGATATAGATTGTTGTACCCAAATAAATAAGGTCTAAAGACACTCACTTATATTAAGCAAAGAAATTAAAGTTTTATTAACAAAAGTATCGCTGTTGGATCCGCCATAATGTCAGTCCTTCTTCATTTCTTGTCACGTGACCCCCCCCCCCCGCGTAAAAAACGTTCCTTCGTAATGTATACTTCTTAACTGAACTATCACAATGCTCTGTAGTTAATAGGGAAGTGAGAGCACTTCCCACTTGCTTATAGAAGATCTGTGTTGTGTTGAGAACTTGAGGAATCTGTGATTTCATCTCTTACAGATCCATGTGAACACAATTATAAAGATGGCATTAATTAAGTGGGAGTGAGACCTGAGATTGAAGAAACATTCATAGTCAAACCATGAAGATACTGAGAACAACAAAGATGGAGTTTATTAAAGAGTAGATGAAAGAGTGGAGATTGAAGAAACATCAGAGTCAACAGACGATACTGCTGACAAACAGGTTTGGTTGTTTCATTCTCACTGAAGTCACTCATTTGATCCTTATTAAAACGTCCAGCTCTACAGAAAGGAATTATATTTTTGAAGAATGTCATGAGTTTTGTTATTAAAAATGTATTTGACATGGAGCGGGTCGCATCGTGTTAGGGTTGCCACCTTCAGCGAGGCAAAATAAGGGACATTATATGCGGTACAAAATACTTATTTATTGATTCACCTTTGGCCTTTGTAAAATATGGGACAAATCGTGTCGCATCATTTTACCTTTAAATACGGGACGATTCCATATTTTAAGGGACAGGTGGCAACCCTACATCGTGTGGACAGACATGTTGAGACAAAGACTATAGAATACCAAAGACGTGTCACTCGTATAGTTTTGAATGGGGAAAAATGCAACGCTCAATATGGCCGCTCAATCGCAGGAAGCTTAGCAAACAGTTTTGGAGAATTTGATGTTTCCCCATTCAAAGAGATAGGAGTTGCACTTGCATGCCCGAGAGGCGTTTCAAAGATGGCCGCCGAGTGACATGACTTGTCTTAAAAGGACTTTGGTTGAGATCACATGAGCCATTACCATTAAACATACGCAACTAAGATTACACAATAAACTTTGCTCTTTTTTTTAGCATCATCACTTTGAATAATGGGAAGAAATTTTAAGATCACATTTAACACCTCCTTTAATAGCTTAGTGCGTATAAGATCTATATGTTGTTGGTTTTTTGATGTTTGTTCTTTGTGCCATTAAAATGGTGTTAATCTGGATTTGTGTTTTTTGCATTAGACCTGATGACACTGAAAGAGGAGAGTCAAAAACTCAGTGTTCAGCATGAGAAATATGATTTCATGACTGGAGAAAAATCATTTAGATGCTCGCATACTGAAAAGACAGCAAATAGAAGTTATTTCACCTGCCAACAGTGTGGGAAAAGTTTCACCAGAAAAGGAAATCTTGAAGTCCACATGAGAACTCATACTGGAGAGAAACCTTTCACCTGCCAAGTGTGTGGAAAACATTTCACTCAAAAACAAAGCCTTGAAGTCCACAAGAGAATTCACACTGGAGAGAAACCTTACACATGCTCTCAGTGTGGAAAAAGTTTTAAACATAAACAACACCTCGATGACCACCAGAGAATTCATACTGGAGAGAAACCTTACACCTGCCAACAATGTGGAAAGAGTTTCACTCACAGAGGAAACCTTGGAGACCACAAGAGAGTTCACACTGGAGAGAAGCCTTTCACCTGCAAACTGTGTGGAAAGACTTTCACGTATAAAGGAAACCTTAAGACTCACATGAGAATTCACAGTGGAGAGAAACCTTACACATGCTCTCAATGTGGAAAAAGTTTTAAACATAAACAACACCTTGATGACCCACGAGATTCCACTGAGATAACCTTCCGCCCTCCATGGGTGGAAAGAGTTTCATTCAAAATGGAAACCTTAACAAACACATGAAGATTCACAAGGGAGAAAGGCCGTTTACATGAGTTTCGGACGTAAAGTAGCTCTTTTAACGTGTACTATCACACCGGTGTGTCATGTGATTAACTGCAAAATTCAGATATGCTTTCGTGTTTGGCTGGTGCTGAGCCAGAGATGGATGTGCTCAGTGCTTGTCATATCCCTTGTGAAAATTAAACTGTAATAACCATGACTGTAGTAACCACAATTTTGCTAAAGCAGCTTGCATTACATTTAACAAGTTGTGTGATGAACTTCTACCAAGTAAAAAGGTAACACTTTATTTTAAGGTCCAATAATGCAATTAGTTAAGCACTGTTTGACGCTTTAATTGATCTAGTAATTAATTATTTACTTGTTCACAATTATGCATCAGCTAAGCATGAACACAGACGTAATTATTTATTAGATATTTATTGATATCTATAATTACAATCGGAATTATATTAAAAATGGTCCTGGCTAGTCAAGCCTTCTCATGGGTACGCGGGTGGTTGGTTGTCAACGGTTGAGTTTTTCAGAAGATGTTAAATAAAGTGCTTGCATACCGTATACAACATCCTCACATGGCCCCGGGGGTGAATAAAGGCCTCCTGTAGCGAATCCATGCATTTTTTGTAAGATAAATATCCATATTCAAAACTTAATAACACTTTTTTTCTCATTCCGCTGATGTGGTATGCAGAAGGCTTCAGTAACGGATTAAATATTAAATTGAAGTAAACTCCATCTTTCCAACGGTACTAGGGGGGCTCCGACTGTTTAATGAAGTAAGAGGTGCCATAAAATCATTTACACCTTAAATTCAAATGCCATTACTAATGTTATAAGATTAATAGACTTAAACTTTTTTTAACATATAAATATGAAATGATGGAAAAATGCAACGGTACTTTTAAATATGAAACCAAACCACCAGTAGGTGGCGGCAGATCACTGTCTTAACGAGTGAGTCACTGATTTAACCGATTTGTTCAAACGGCTGATTCATTTAAGAATAAAGCAAGTGACTGTCTTAATGAATGGCTCACTGAATCATTCGTTCAAAAATGCGTAATCATTCAGTAACGTGACACTGCTGTGTGTTGCTCGGAGATGCACAACATTTCTGCTGTGGCTTTATAGGTAATATTTTTTGATAGAAAAAGTGATAAATCTGTGCTAAAATGTAAGTCAGTTAATGTTAACTATTTGTTTATCGAACTACTGTTGTGTAAAATCAATGTCACATTTGCAACCGTGCTGGTGCTTGGTCGTGTGATGTTGCTTACCTGTATCATATGTTATATAGAATATTTATCTTTTTTTCTATGCAGAATGTTTGTTCATGTTTGTTTCTTTGTGTGTGCTGTTGCGCCTATAGTTTAGATTTTTCCGTGAGTCAGATACGCTGCACGAGCCTCAACTGATGCAACCTTGATACTGTCAATACATTATCCGTTATCAGTCACCGTTTACACTGAAAGTAATAAAATCAGAATCATTCTCACCAAAGTTTCTGTGCGGCTCTAGTTATTGTTTGTTATTGATGTTTTAATCAGGTTACTTGTCCGGTCAGGCAAGTAAATGTTGAGCCCTGTATTGTTTACCTCAACAGTTGTGTACGATGAGGAGTTGAGGTGAAGCTCTTCACGTTACGCCAGAAGGAAACATCAAATGCCTTGGGGCCACATTTCAGTACAAATCCAAGAAAGGAACTTGGGTGTCTTGCCCCGTAGTCATCCTTGGAACCTGCAAAAGTAAATTGATGTTCCAAGGTTGTGAGGGTGATGTGGTGTGTGTGTGCATGCGTGTGTTGTGTGTGTGTGTGGTGTGTTGTGTTGGAGTGTGTTGTGTGTGTGTGTGTGTGGGTGTGTGTGTGTGTGTTTTTTGTGTGTGTGTGTGTGTGGTGTGTGTTGTGTGCATGCTGCGGGTGAGAGAGAGTGTGTGTGTGTGAGAGAAGTGTGTGTGTGTGTGTGTGTGTTGTGTGTGCACGTGCGTGTGTGATGGTGATGTGGTGGTGTGTGTTGTGTGTGTGTGTGAGGAGTGATGTGGTGTGAGGTGGATGTGTGTGCATGCGTGTGTTGTTGTGTGTGTGTGTGTTGTTGTGTGTGTTTGTGTGTGTGTTTGTTTTTTTGTGTGTGTGTGTGTGTGTGTGTGTGGTGTGTGTGTGGGTGTGTGTGTGTGTGTGTGTGTGTGTGTGTGTGTGTGTGTGTGTGTGAGTGAGTGTGTGTGTGTTAGAGGTGTGTGTGTGAGGTGAGTGGTGTGTGTGTTTTTGATATGTTTGGTGTTTGTGAGAGCGAGAGAGAACGCGGTGAATGTGTGTTGTGTCTAACCTCATTGTGTTACCCTACTGTCCCCCACAGTGAATCCGAAAGTACAATTTATAACATTCCATTCTATTACTTGTGATGTTCAATTTACTTATGAATATTGTTAGTATATAATTATTATTATTTTCTTTTTGTACATGTATACTAAGCTTTGGCTATTTTGTATCATTTACAGTCATGTCAATAAAGCAATTTTGAATGGAATTGAGTGAAGTGAGTGAAGAATAATGCACGGTGCATGTCGACTGTATTTATGTGAATATTCACCAGTGCAGACAGGCATTTTGACACTCCGTGTTTGGACTGTTTTAGGCGTGCCACCGAAGACAAAGTACTATGCTTGTCTGTGCTCCACTCGGACCTTGTGTGCAGAAAACATCCAGTCAGAAGCGGGTTGAGTTCTGTTTGAGTTTTTAATATCAAGAATGACCCGCTCTTATTAATATTAGGCAGTGTTCGAACTATACCGTGGTCTTTGGGGGAGCCCACTTGTTTGTTTGTTTTTATAAAGGTGTGTGTGTGGGGGGGGGGGTTGTTTGTGCGCTTGCGCGGGGGCTTACAAAGATACAGAACAGCTACAAGTGTATGCACTACTTGCTTTATGCCAGCACTATATATGATAAATCCTATACAGGATTTACCCCTAGTAACTTTATCGCCATGATTTATCGGTGAAGCAACAAACAGCCACCCACAAATAGTCTATAAACAATGCATCAGGCTGTCTTTGAGTTCACATGAACAATGGTTAAAGTTACTCGTCGTCAGACTACAGAAGAATACCATAATTCCTCCGTTCAGTTAGGCAGACCTATAACAACCTAGTCACAACACATTATTGCGAATAACATGTCTTACCTTAACACAGAATCGACCAGATTCCAGCGTTTATATTTTTTATATGAATCTTTGAGTTAACATACTAAACATGAGTGGAATTTGCACCGCAGCGCCCCCACACCTTGATGCTCATGACAAGAACAGCATGTATAGTTATCTTTATTGAAGTGAATTAGGTTTAAATCGCCGTCATGCATGAATGAATGATTTTTTTGCAATTTTACACATAATAATCCACGATGATCACATTACACAAAACTGAAATTGCACGTCAAAATAACACATTGTCAATATTTTTTTAGACCCCCCAATATTTCACAAATCACGTTTTCAGGGGATCCCATGTCTTATTAAGGGGAGCCGAGCTCCCCCGTAGATTGCACACGCTAGATCCCACTCGCTGAACGCTGCACGGAAAAAGCAAAAGTTAACCGCAAAATGTTTTTACTACTGTCTCTTGTGCACAGGATAACACCATATTGTAATAAAACACAACTTTCACTTTCCCTCACTTTTTCTGCTGTTCAAAAAATCTTTCTTTTTGCTATTACCACAAACAAGCTACATAGAGCTAATAAACTCAGATTCAAGCTGCTATGTTACCATAGAAACGTCAGTGGTTTGCTGTTGTGACTCTCGCGAACAGCACTGAACACGCACTTTGGCTGGTACAAAAAAATTTATTATTAATTTAAAGGGGTCATATGATGCTATTTTTTTTTTTCCTTTCTCTTTGGAGTGTTACAGCTCTTGGTGCATAAAGAAGAACTGTAAAAGTTGCAAAGACTAAAGTCTCAAAACCAAATAGATATTCTTAAAAGTTAAGAGTCAGCCACGCCTATCTAAAATGGCTCGTTCTAACACCCCCACATATCTACATCACTATGTGATGAAGATTTGCATACGCCGCCCAAATGTTCACGCAAAGAAAGAGGCGTAACTTTTATTCTCGCTGTAGTATTGTTGTTGTCGCTGCCGCCATGTTGTGGAAATGCTGTGTGCTCCGTTGTGAAAGTGAAACTACTTTGTTTGGTCTTCCAAAAGAGGATGATATCTGCTTCGTCTTGCCTGGATCTGATCTGTGCTGGTCGCTGAGGGAATACTAGAACTTAGTGCTGTGGATCGCCGGATCGTCTTTCACCGTGGATGAAGCAGAGTCCAGCCGGGGTCGTCACATGTGTCCCGCGCCGTTCTCAACCCCGCCGCCTCCGCTCACTGTAGGCCGCTGTGCGTGATGCTGTGTGCTTCGTTGCGAAAGTGAAACTACTTTGTTTGGTCTTCCAAAAGAGGACACGACTAGAAATCAGTGGTTAAGTTGTATTTACAACACTGTTCCAGAACACTTCAACCCAAATATTCAGATGTGTGCAGCGCATTTTATGGAGGACCGTTTCCTGATCCTGGGAGAGTAGACTACAATGCCGGCTGTTCTGACTCGCAGATTGTAAGTATGTTTTTTATATTTAAAGAGTTTTTATATTCTATATTTTTTACATTTAAAGGAGTTTTTTGGTAGGGCTTGTTTTCCATTTTCTTTTCCCCCCTTCTTCCGATCACAAATGCAGACATGGTTTTATGTTTACGCAGCGCAATGCAACGCAATGCGTAAAAAGACAGTACAAGTTATTATAATCGAATGATAATCACCATTTCTGGTGAATGTCTAGTTTTGCCTTTGTTGTAATTAAAGTTTTGTATTCTTTAATAATAAAGAAGTGTTTCATTTGAGACGATGGTAGAGTGCTTACTTTACGTGCATAGTGTGAAGTATGTCATTTTGGACACACCCTGCTCTCTCACCTTCTTCACTGCTTTCCAAACACTGTAATGAAATGAAGGAATGAACGAGGGATCGGTTTCGGACACGGCATAGGCCGCCGGAGGGTGTCACGTGATAATTAGCATATTCCTGACGTCACTCTATTCTCTAAATTGTCACATATTATATTTTAATACAACTGAATCCACAATTGATGTCAGACATGAAACAATATAGTGACTAAACGCGACCCATTAACCAGCAGTCACTTTCACTGACCTGCTAAAATCCTGCTAAAATCCTGATTTATAACTGCGACATGATCTGGCAAAAATCACCATACACTTACGTTAAAGAGTGGCTATATGTAGTGATTTTGGATGTATTAACGCAGAGCGCAGCATCCATCTGGGAAACAAACGATGAATCAGCTGTGGTCAATATGGGGCCATATTGACGATATTTGTCTACTGGATGGCTTACTCAAAAAGCGTAAAATGTACGTTAATGACAAAGATACTTCGTTGGCAACACTGATTTTGTGCATGTGTGTGTGTGTGTGTGTGAGACTAGGCCAGGAGGGGGGCGGGGTCTGACTAAAACCGTATCTACACCGTACGCGAGCAGCGCGCGATGCAACAAAATGCCTCGTTCTTAATGGGTCATATATTAAATATGTCATGTCAACTTATATGTCATAATATTGGCATACGTCATATGTGAACATAAACATATTCTCATACAGACAAACAACAAAATTTAAGACGGGAGATAAGTAACTTTTCTTACCGTTCACTGCGTTATGTCCTTGTGTTCCAGACGGAGTTGCTATTCGTTCTGGGACATTGGAGTGAGAACCATGATCCACTTCATTGGCAAGTTGTCTTAAAATATTAGCAATGGTAGGCTACTTGCATGTTTTATGCACTATGACATCAAAATGGCAACACAAAAGCAAATTAAAGCGGGATAAAGCTCTAACTGTCCAATGAGAGTGAGAGAGGGGTTGGATCTTCAAATTGAAGCGAAAGTTGATTGGTTGCTCCCACGTGTGTACTGTCCAATGGCATTTTTTAACTCGATTGACAAATGGATAAAGAAAAGCATTTGGCAAATGGACAAGGAAACGCGATTTAAAATGTGCATTTAAAATTATTTATTCATGTACTTTTTATTATTTTATTAAAACTAAAATAAAACTTGAAACTTGATTTATTAATGTACTTTTTGTCTTTTTATTTAATTAAATAAACTTTCGAATTAAATAAACATCATTAAATATGTCCATTAATTTGTCCATTTAAAAAGTGATTTATTTATATACATTTTTATGTTTGAATTATTAAATTAATAAATTGATTCTTCATTTTATTTTTAAGTGGCACTCACGGTCCTCCATATCGTAGGTGGCTCAAGTCTTAAATGAATGAAATCATTGTATGAGAAGGTGATAAAAGCCTGTAATTTTATTACTGTAATATTGAGCACTGAAGAAAGCATGGGCTGAAACGTCTGCTCTTTGGTCTGTTTTTAAGACGCTTTGCACTTTTGTCACTTTTTCACTTTTGCCTATGGAAAATAAACTGTATTTTTGATAGACCATTTTTGGTCTGATTGGATTTTTCCAGTGTGCGGACAATTTCAGCTACCTTTTGGATTAAAACTTTCTTCTTTTGTTCTACGCACCTGAGAACTCATTGAGCACACACAATTCCTGTTTGATTACTGTAATATTTAAAAAAAGAACAAAAACACAATTTGAGTTTTGAAAATGTAAAATAAATAAATAAATAAATGCTTGCTCCACTAGCCAGGTTTCCATCTAAGGATTTTTTGCGAAAAAAAATCTAGCTCTTCAAATTTTTTCTGATATAGCTGATGGAAATGCCATTTATCGATAGAATTTATGCGCTAAAGTTAAACGGAAAAAGATTGTGTCGACACATGAGAAATTTTATCGATACTTCAACGTCGTCAAAATTTGTTTGGAGACCCTTTTTGTCGAGGGGCTTTAACACAAATAAATGTGGTGTCGCATGACAGAATTAGCCTATAGGCAGCGTCCGTGTTCGTGGTGTTGCACGTTAAAGCACCGTTTCTCTGTTCAAAAGCGCATTAAATCATATTCATATTATTGTTTCTAAAATTATTTTATGCATGGTTAGAAAAAGATGAGTTACCTCTCAAACATACATATCTTAATTTAATGTTGCTTTAATATGCTGCAAGTTAAAATGTATTAATTTTGTTCTGAAGATGTAAGTTGTCGAGTTAGTAACGCTTAACTGCGTGCGTGAGGCACCGGCACGATCACTTGATTTTTTTTTCCCCTCATAAAAGTGGAAACAACTTACAATACTAGTTCATTTGTGGTCATATAAGAGTAAGACATTATTCAAAACTATTCTAAGTATTTCTTTTATTTGTGTACAGCCACAATAAAAACAAACATTGTGCTTTTGTAAAATAAAGGAAACAATCAGGATGCCGCATTCTCAAGAGCGCATCACAAAAATGAGCCGAAATTCTGCATTTAGGCTGCTAATTGTTGCACAGTTTTTTTTTCTTTCGTTTTGTTAATTTATTAATTATTTAGAAAAATATATTTCGCATATAGGCCTATTTATTTCGTTATATATAGCTTTATCATGTTTTTCTCAGTTCGCAGAAGCGCTGCAGGTGCGTGACATTGTACAGCTTGTTTTACTGTCACATTTGTTCCCAGTAGTTCTTCGCATGTTATAGCTATACCAATCATTAGGGGGCGCTCTGTATTCTGAGTTGCTCATTTGCCTAAAAGGGGGTAAAGAAGTAGCATTAGGCAGGAAGTAGTGTGCTAAGCACATGGAATGTCTTCACCTTTGCTGTCCTTTGTTGGTGCCCTGATTTGAGGAACAATTTGTTCTTGCTCTCAAATGTAAGGCATTGTTTTGTATGTATGTAGAGTTTGTAAATATGCTTTCTGTTAGGGGTTAATACTAAACATGTGTTGATTGTATGTTTGTTTAAATGCAGAGGGTTCTTGTATGAGAGAGGAAACAGTACAGATATAAACAGGACCTAGACAAAAAAGGGGCTAATTGTCTTCATCCAACCATCCACTCATCTTATTCTGTGATCAACAAACGGATGAATTGTTTGCTGGTTCTGATTCTTCCTTGCTTCATTTAAGGACTGCTGGTCTCATATTTCCCAGTTTAAAGACTGATTTCACTGTGACAAAATGCTACTTATGGTCATATCTATGAACTGATGGACTTGGTGGACTTAATTGATGTTTCCTCAACTCTGGAAGACTCTATATGCTAATGTTTGGACTTGTTGATATGAATGTGTGTCTCACAGTATGTCTTTAATACACATGGCTCACTGAAATTAATCAGTCTCTGTGGTCCCTAAATCTTTATGTAGCATCAAAAAGTTAGGTGTTACATAAATTATGGCGCCCGAACAGGGACCAGAGAAGGAAAAGGATAATCTAACTGAATTTTGACGAGAGACACAAATTCTACTTTCTGTGAGTCATGTTGTTTTATTGATCGTTTATGTAGGGACATATTTTGAAAAAGCATAACATTAGTCAACTTTAGGCTTTAAAGATAAGAGTTATTTCCAAAGATCCATTAGTTACAAAATGGCCACCTTCCAGAAAGAGACAGAGGGTGAAGATCCTTTAATCCCAGACTACTCTTCAGAACCTTTCACTACTCATCGTGAGCCAATCCGAGACCTTATTCATTCTCTCAGTAGCTTGTATCTGGAAAATGAGCCTGAAAATGTGGAACAAGAGTGTGATTTTGATGACTCTCTGTTACCTCCTCCTCCTCCAAACGAGGAAGATGAAAGCTTATTAACGATGATTATGGCTTCAAGGATGCATAAAGTAGAATGTAGAGTCGAGGGGTTAGAAAATTCATCTGATGTTTGTTTTAAGGATATTCAACGCCAGTTGCAGGAGCAAAGTAATAGGATGACTGCCATCGAATGTCAGCTGCAGCATATGGGAAAACAGCACCAAGATCGTCACACAGAGATACAGCAGCTTGAGCACTCATTGTCCACCAAGTTGAAGGATGAATGCAACCAAGTTAAAGACACTTTGGAAACTAAGGTTCAGGAGTTGGGACGAGCAATTATGGATTGCCTGAAACGGAGAGATGGCCAGCTGAGGTCCCTGATTCAGTCTTCTGGGGGAGCTACTTCTACTCCACATTTCAGCCACACCATACCAGACCACAGTTCCGTTCGACCTGTACATTATAAGACCCCCATCAAAATAGAGTTTCCAAGATTTGGAAGTTTAGATGGAGAAGATCCCATTACGTACTTGGAGCGATGTGATGAATATCTGGCTATACAACCTTTGAATGACTCTGATATCTTATCCATGCTTCCTTCTGTGTTAACACATACAGCTAAAGACTGGTGGGTAGCAGAAAAGAAGAAGGTAAGAACGTGGTCACAATTTAAGTCTGTTTTTCTTCAATCCTTTTTGTCTGATGATCACGAGGTTGAAGTGGAAAGAAGGATCAGAGAAAGGAAACAAAGAGTTGACGAAAGCATCAGGATGTTTACATATCAGTACCGAGCCTTATGTTTGAGGTTGAAGCCTTCCATGACTGAACGTGAGATCCTCCAAGCAACTCTCAGAAACTGCAATCCAAGAATTGTAGTATTTTAAGAGGTACTGTAACTACGGTAGATGATGTGGTATGGGTAGGAACCCTTATAGAAAGAGATATCAGCGAAGAGAGAGCCTTCTGGAGGCAGAGGCACCAGGATCAAAACTCAAAGCCTACTGAAACTGGAAAATTCACAAAAGGACGACAGTCCAATCCACACATAGCTGTTTGTTCAGAGAACAGCGGAGAGCCCTTAACAACATTAACGTTGCCCATAACCATCAAAGGCCGTCAATATCAAGCAATCCTGGTTACTGGGAGCACTTATTCATTAGTGCGGGAGTCGTGCTGGCAACAGTTGAAGTCGAATCATGAAGCTTTGCAGTCAAGCAGAGGACAGTCATTTTCCCTTGCTAACGGTTATGTACAGTCAGCCTTGGGGAAGATAGTTTGGCGGGGTACTATTCATGGCCACAACTATCCTCTAAGAGTTTATGTGATGAGAGACTGCGACTTGGCCTTTTCAGTTGTATTGGGACTTGAGTTTCTGAGGACATCAGGGATCGTCGTTGATTTTAGAAATTCCACATATTCATTGCCTGAAGAATGTGATGTAGTCCACTATTTCACAACTTCTTCACCTTCACCAACAGTCAGTTTGCACCTTGCACTACCTTTAGTGCCAACGGCTTCTACTACTCTAACCACCATAAAGGAGTTAGTGGATCAAGCTGATGCTTCTAAAGCACAGAAACGTCAGTTAGAAGGACTGATGCATGACTGGCCAACTGTATGCACTGGCACTTTGGGACAAACCAACTTGATTCGCCATCGGATCAATACTATCGATGAGTTTCCTGTGCGTAGAAAAGCATATCCTGTTTCTGTCAACAGACAGAAGTTCATTGATGAGGAGATAGCAAGCATGCTGGACAAAAACATCATAAGACCTTCTGTTTCCCCTTGGGCAGCACCAGTCGTTTTAGTACCCAAGAAAGATGGCAGTACCCGCTTTTGTGTTGATTATCGAGCACTGAACTCCAAGACTCCTCTGGATGGATTTCCAATGCCACAGATTCAAGATATCCTAGAGTCCTTGTATGGAGCGACCATATTCAGCACATTAGACCTTAAGTCTGGATACTGGCAGGTAGGAATGGATGAGGGCAGTATCCAAAAGACCGCTTTTGTCACCAAAAATGCCCAGTATGAATTTGTTCGTCTTCCCTTTGGCCTCAAAAACGCTGCTGCAACCTTTCAAAGGCTTATGAACAACATTCTGAGAGACTACGTAGGGAAGTTCTGCTTTGTATACCTTGATGACATAGTGATCTATTCTAAAACGGTCCAAGACCATTTTCAACATCTTAAGCAACTCTTTGCAAGCCTGGAAGTTTCAGGATTGACACTCAACCTCAAGAAATGTTCTATGCTGCAAAAAACCATCACATATCTAGGACATGTTGTTTCTGAAGAAGGGGTCCGTACCGAAGCTTCTAAAGTCAAGGCTGTTCAGGAGTTCCCTGTACCCAATAATCTCAAAGAGGTACAGAGGTTTTTAGGTCTTGCAAGTTGGTATCACCGTTTCATCTTCCATTTCTCCGAGCGAGCAGCCCCTTTATACGCACTAAAGGCTAAGAATGCAACTTGGAATTGGACAGTTGAATGTCAAAGTGCTTTTGATGATCTTAAGTACGCCCTACAACGAGCACCAGTTTTAATGCCTCCTGATTTCACCAAGGATTTCAGAGTACAAACGGATGCCAGCGATATAGGATTAGGAGCTGTATTGACACAGGATTTTGATGGGGCGGAACATGTCATTGCCTACGCTTCGCGACTTCTGCATGGAGCAGAGAAGTCATACTCTACCGCAGAGAAGGAATGTCTTGCAGTAGTGTGGGCTGTGGAAAAGTGGAGGCAGTACTTGGAGGGAAGGCACTTTGAAGTACTCACAGACTATTCTGCACTGACTTGGGTATTTAATCACCCTAAACCATCCTCACGCTTGACCAGGTGGGCTTTACGACTGCAGGGTTTCAGCTTTGTGGTAAAGTACCGGAAGGGATCATGTAATGTGGTGCCCGATGCCCTATCTAGAGGAGTAACTGTGCAAGAGGTGGTAAGCCACATTGCCCTATGTCAACCTACAAAACCAGACCCTAATTTGCCTGTCAGTTGGGATGAAATTGAGAAAGCCCAAAAGCTTGATTCTTCTTTGCAGGATCTATGGGAGTTAGCTAAACAACCTACCACAGATTATAACCGCATCGCTTACATCATACAGAATGACTACCTGTTTCGCAGTGTGCCTGACAAGCACGAAGGATACACTCATCAACTAGTCATACCTGTATCACTTAGGGAAACATTTTTGCATTTTGCTCATTCGAACCCACTGATTGGACATTTGGGGAGAATGAAAACCTTAAGAAGACTACTTGGCAATGTCTATTGGCCTGAGATTCGTAAATACGTTTGGAGTTTTTGCACCCAGTGTAAGACGTGTCAAGCCTACAAACCAAGAATTTCAAAGCTATCTGGACTGCTGCAGTCAATCCCAGTAGTGGAGCCTGGTCATATGCTTGGGGTAGACCTGATGGGTCCTTTCCCAAGAAGTTCCAGATCCAATGAATTCTTATTAGTCTTTGTGGATTATTGCAGCAAGTGGGTAGAACTCTTTGCTCTACGGTCTGCAAAAACTCACCTAATAACCAACATTCTGACGAAAGAAATGTTCACTCGATGGGGAGCCCCAGCATACCTGGTCTCAGACCGCGGCCCTCAGTTCACTGCCCAGTTACTCAATGATACCTGCAAGCGATGGGGGGTAGTTCAAAAACTCAGTACAGCATATCATCCACAGACCAACTTAACTGAGAGGATCAACAGGACCTTAAAAACAATGATATCATCATACGTTCGTGACAGCCACCGTGATTGGGACAAGTGGATACCAGAATTCCGGTATGCCATTAATTCAGTATGGCAAGAGAGTACTGGTCTCACTCCAGCTGAGATTGCATTGGGACGCAAGCTAAAGGGTCCACTTGAGCGATTGATCCACAAACCTCCCAATCCCGACCATGGGGCCTACAGCACTGTGGAAAGACAAAAAGCTCTTCTTGACCAAGTGAGGGAGAAGACCAGCCAAGCCCAAGAGAGACAAGGCAGGTACTACAATAAACGTAGGAAGCCTGAGTCCTTTGTGGAAGGAGATCTGGTTTGGATCCTCACTCACCCTCTATCTCGCGCTGCAGATTTTTTCATGGCCAAGTTAGCCCCAAGATGGCAAGGTCCTGCAAAAATTATGAAAAGGGTGAATAATGTCAATTACAAAGTGGTAATGCTTGACAACCCGAGTCAATGTGATACTTACCATGTTGAAAAGCTAAAGAAGTTTTATGGGACCATCTAACTCTTTTCTTTTAGGGGGAGGGGTGTGTAACAGTTTTACTGTCACATTTGTTCCCAGTAGTTCTTCGCATGTTATAGCTATACCAATCATTAGGGGGCGCTCTGTATTCTGAGTTGCTCATTTGCCTAAAAGGGGGTAAAGAAGTAGCATTAGGCAGGAAGTAGTGTGCTAGGCACATGGAATGTCTTCACCTTTGCTGTCCTTTGTTGGTGCCCTGATTTGAGGAACAATTTGTTCTTGCTCTCAAATGTAAGTAAGGCGTTGTTTTGTATGTATGTAGAGTTTGTAAATATGCTTTCTGTTAGGGGTTAATACTAAACACGTGTTGATTGTATGTTTGTTTAAATGCAGAGGGTTCTTGTATGAGAGAGGAAACAGCACAGGTATAAACAGGACCTAGACAAAAAGGGGCTAACTGTCTTCATCCAAACATCTACTCATCTTATTCTATGATCAACAAACGGATGAATTGTTTGCTGGTTCCGATTCTTCCTTGCTTCATTTAAGGACTGCCGGTCTCATATTTTCCACTTTAAAGACTGATTTCACTGTGACAAAGTGCTACTTATGGTCATATCTATGAGCTGATGGACTTGGTGGACTTAATTGATTGTTTCCTCAACTCTGGAAGACTCTATATGCTAATGTTTGGACTTGTTGATATGAATGTGTGTCTCACAGTATGTCTTTAATACACATGGCTCACTGAAATTAATCAGTCTCTGTGGTCCCTCAATCTTTATGTAGCATCAAAAAGTTAGGTGTTACAACATGACCATATGAATACTCACGTTGTGTTTATGCTGCTTTTTGCGTGTATAAGATTAATCCCTGGAAAACAAAATTAGGTATTTTTAATGGGTCACAGTCACATATCAATTGAAATTTAATTTAATTTAATTGTAATTTAACATAATCTTGTCGGTTAACAGTTAATAATAGCTTAACGACCGTTAGGAGAAATCAAATAACCGCAATGAACAAGTTAATCAGAAAAATAATAATAATAATACAACTGCACCTGCTTATGAATATTTCTTGACGATCAAGTATCTAAATAGTCTAGAACAAAGTACAAAAAAAAGCCTCATGAAACTTGTTAATAAAAATAATTTTATGCTGGCCTATACAATTTAATAATAGGCTATATAATAAAGTTTTTTGTTTCAAATGGATGAAGAACAGGCTACTAGCCTGTATAATTTGTGCAATAGGTGAAATTATGTATGGAAACAGCTCAAGGGCAAAAAAATGTTTTGCGATACACCAAAACTTCAACAATTCGTTTTTTTAGGGATGACGTCATCACGCACACCATTTTATCGGTAAAAGGCCAGTTTGGATGGAAACAGGCTGAACACAGAGAATAATGCTTAAAAAAATGTGCGAAATTTGCTATGTCGATAACAAAACAGCGCAAAAACTGGATGGAAACTTGGCTACTGTTAAAAGAATTTGTGAAGCAGGTTAGTTTGTGGTGTTGATAGTAGGTCAATCATTAAAGGTGTTTGCGAGGGGCTGTATAGGCGAATATCTTTTGGACAGTATTGTCTGAAATAGGGAGTAAATATTTAAATAGATTACTGCGTTCAATAAGACAATTATCTATTTATCATAGTTTTAAATATCATCTTAAAAAAGTGGTTTATGATGAATTAGTTGTGTAAATATTATACTTAAAAAATGTAAATGTGTTTGGCATATATGTCTTTTATTTTGTGTTGTATGTGTGATTGAGTGTCTGTCTTTGTGTGTACCTGCCTAGGCCTGGGGACTGTGGATGTAAATGAGCAATATTGGTATAATCTGAAAAACTAATGTTATTACCATGCATTTTCCCTGTCAAAGAAGTAAAAAAAAAAAAAAACAGACAGAGTGATGCAGCACCAAAGTGCAAAAGGGACATTAAACATATTTAACCTCAACTCCCAGATGAAAAAGTGCAGTAAAATACTTTATTTCAGTATACAGTGCACTTCCATAATGTACTTAAAATGCTATATTTTCATGCACTAATTTTGTACTTAATATACTAAAAATGATTATTTAGTACTTTCTAAGATAATCTTAAGAACATCTAAGTGTACTCAATTGTGCTATTTCGGGACACTATGAATGTGAGCTAAAATGTGCTTTTAACATAATTTATCTGTAAAAAAAAGAAAAGAAAAAGTATTTAGTTACCAATTGTAGTACAATTGAAACCATCTTTCATACACTTGTCAATATACTCATCGTACATAGAAAATACACTTATTAATTATTTAAAATATAAGATCGATATATAATGAATATATACAAAATGTATTTATAATGTATTGCCCACATATTTTTATAGATTAAATAATTCATTTTAAATGCATTGTAATGATGTAAACAATCCCTTTATATGATAATTAACTACATGTTTATGGTGTCTTTAAATAATACAATCAAGCACACTATTACCATATCATTAGTACCACTTTTTCCCACATTAATAAAGTCTGTATCATAGAATAGTGACTTGTTCTATTTTTATTTTGTAGACGTTCATTGCACAACTTTTAAATGTAATACAACCTACTGTACTGTCACAGAACACTCTAAGAAGATCCAGTTACAGTAATCCACATCGAGGCAAAATGCAGAAAACATTGCACAAGGTAATCCACAAAACAAAACCAACAAAATCAGAGTAACAGAAAAAAATTACTGCAGGCAACAAAGACCTACCACCAGACAACGGTGCCAAAAAAGTATCAGCCACCAATTGTGCAAGTTCTCCCACTTAAAAAATATGAGAGAGGCCTGTAATTTTCATCATAGGTTTACCTCAATTATGAGAGACAAAATGAGGAAAAAAAAACAGAAAATCACATTGTAGGATTTTTAAAGTATTAATTGGTAAATTCCTCGGTAAAAAAGTATTTGGTCACCTACAAACAAGCAAAGATTTCTGGCTCTCACAGACCTGTAACTTCTTCTTTTAGAGGCTCCTCTGTCCTCCACTGGTTACCTGTATTAATGGCATTTGTTTGAACTCGTTGTCAGTATAAAATACACCTGTCCACAACCTCAAACAGTCACACTCCAACTCCACCATGGCCAAGACCAAAGAGCTGTCAAAGGACACCAGAAACAAAATTGTAGACCTGCACCAGGCTGGGAAGACTGAATCTGCAATAGGTAAGCAGCTTGGTGTGAAGAAATCAACTGTGGAGCAATTATTAGAAAATGGAAGACATACAAGACCACTGATAATCTCCCTCGATCTGGGGCTCCACGCAAGATCTCACCCCGTGGGGTCAAAATGATCACAAGAACTGTGAGCAAAAATCCCAGAACCACACGGGGGGACCTAGTTAATGACCTGCAGAGAGCTGGGACCAATGTAACAAAGGCTACCATCAGTAACACTGTGCTGCCAGGGACTCAAATCCTGCAGTTCCAGACGTGTCCCCCTGCTTAAGCCAGTACATGTCCAGGCCCTTCTGAAGTTTGCTAGAGAGCATTTGGATGAACCAGAAGAGGATTGGGAGAATGTCATAATATCAGATGAAACCAAAATAGAACTTTTTGGTAAAAAACTCAACTTGTCGTGTTTGGAGGAGAAATAATGCTGAGTTGCATCCAAAGAACACATTACCTACTGTGAAGCATGGGGGTGGAACATCATGCTTTGGGGCTGTTTTTCTGCAAAGGGAACAGGACGACTGATCCGTGTAAACGAAGAATGAATGGGGCCATGTATCGTGAGTTTTTGAGTGAAAACCTCCTTCCATCATCAAGGGCATTGAAGATGAAACGTGGCTGGGTCTTCCAGCATGACAATGCTCCCAAACACACCGCCCGGGCAACGAGGAGTGGCTTCGTAAGAAGCATTTCTAGGTCCTGGAGTGGCCTAGCCAGTCTTGAGATTTCAACCCCATAGAAAATCTTTGGAGGGGAGTTGAAAATCCGTGTTGCCCAGCGACAGCCCCAAAACATTACTGCTCTAGAGGAGATCTGCATGGAGGAATGGGCCAAAATACCAGCAACAGTGTGTGAAAACCTTGTGAAGACTTACAGAAAACGTTTGACCTCTGTCTTTGCCAACAAAGGGTATATAACAATGTATTGAGATTAAATTTTGTTATTGAACAAATACTTATTTTCCACCATAAATTGCAAATAAATTCTTTAAAAATCCTACAATGGATTTTTCTGGATTTTTTTCTTCTCATTTTGTCTCTCATAGTGAGGTATACCTAGGATGAAAATTACAGGCCTCTCTCATCTTTTCAAGTGGGAGAACTTGCACAATTGGTGGCTGACTAAATACTTTTTTTCCCCACTGTATATACACATGATCTTCTAATCCTGATAACTGATCTCTGGCTAATTTGGTTCTTCAAACAAATTTGCGGATTTGATTAAAATATCTGGATTAAGTTGTGTAAGACTACTGTGTACCGTGTATATTTATTATGTATACATTATACACCATGCAGTAGATATTTAAAACAATATTTTGTTTATATCTTTAATATATGATAAATGTAATATAATTTTTGAATATAAATTACATAGTGGTTTCAATATATACTTGTTTGTCTTATATATACATAATAAATTACACAGTACACACACATATATTATACAAACAAAACTTTTATTTTGGATGTGAGTAATCGCAGTTAATCATTGCCCAACACTAATTTTGCATGATTCCCAATTATTTATATTCACGATTTCTAGTATTTGTACAGGCTTTACATTTTTTTATTTCAGTGTTGTAATTAGCAGTTCATTTAATTTTATCTTTGAAGCAGATTTTTGATACAGATTAATGAAAGGGTCAAGCATTAATTTTCTTAAAGGTCAAGATCAAGTTATCTGCATCTCCCGCGCTTCATCAAGCCACTCAAGCGGGCCAGGCTTGGTGTAATGGCAAGACAGCCTAGAGCCAAAGGCAGACCAGGGAACCAGGGTGGAGCTGGCAGAACAGGAGGTCAGGGTGGTTGGGATGACCACCACAGCAAGCCCATCGGGACTAAAGATCCCCATGGTGGTGAAGACCACTTCAGCGGAGGTGATGAGGCAGATGACCCCCTGGCAGATCAGGCAGGACTGCAATGAAGAGCACAAAGAGGTTAGCAACAGCCTTTACGGCCGTAACAGGACAGGCAGACAGTTCAGCAAAGGTCTCCTTGGCTCTGACAGGACAGGGTAACAGTTCAGAGAGAATCTCCGTAGCCTCACTCGAACAGACAAGGGATTGAGAAATGACCTCCTTGTCCATGACTAGACAAGCAGAGGATTCATAAACAGCCTCCTTTGCCATTACAGGACCAACAGAGAGTTCAAAAGTGGGTGCCACCACCTTAAGAGAACCTGAAGCGGATGCCGCTGCCTCAGGAAGTTCAGCAGCAGAAGCCACCACCTCTGGAGGTTTAGAACCTAACTCTAGGTCAGTTTCATAAACTGAGGCTAGTTCAGGACCACACTCATAGATCGGAAAGGGCTTTGGATCAAACTCATAAACTGAGGTGAGCTCTGGTGTGTGGACTTGTGAGATGGAGCAAGCTCTGTGGTAAGCTCTGGAATAAACTCACAGACTAGAGCATGCTCTGGAGCGGACTCATAAACTGGAGTGAACTCGTAGGCTTGAGCAGGCTGTGAAGTGAACTCATAGATGGGAGCGAGTTCTGGAATAAACTCGTAAACTTGAGCGGGCTCTGAAGTGAACTCATAAACTGGCGCAAACGGGCTCCAGAGAAGATTCCTGGACTGGAGCGGGCTCTGTAGTGGATTCTGAGGACTGCTGGACTGGAGCGAACTCTGAGGGTTTCTGGACTGAAGCAGGTACTTGAGTTGACTCCGAAGACTCCTGGGCTGGAGCAAATTCCTGAGTGAACTCATGGAATGGAACAGACTCTGACAACGAATGTTGAGGCCCTTGAGATACCAGCTGCTCTGACCAAAATCAGCGGTGGATCTGCCGAACTAGAGATCAGCCCCAAGTGTCGTTTAAACACCCGAGTGTCTTCAAGTGCAAGGTTCACGATGACCGGGAACACAGTAGTGGCATCCGTGATGGATGAAGACTGTGGCCTGACATCCATAACAGCTGGAGTTGGCGGCCATAATGGCTGGAGGCTCTGGCGTGGCAGTCATCTTGTGAAAGGGCTCTGGAACAGCCTTCTCATGAGCGGACTCTGGGACAACAGGAGTGGACTTAGCTGCCCTTCTCCTTCTCGACCTTCACTTGTGAGACAGAGACAATGAAGCCTCGCTGTCCTCTGGAGATGTTGTGGCGGACTCTGTGCTCATGGCAGAGCCCCTAGATAAGGCAGACTTACCTGATGTTACTATTAGACTGCGGTAACTGAGATAGTCAAAGAAGCCTCAAAAATTGAGTCTTAAGTCCCTCCATCTCAGGCAAGGACTATCAAGGCATCCATTGAAGATGTTATTAAGCTCAGTATTGCAAAGTTCCAGCCCCACTGCCTTGGTCCAAAACGTCTGAGCCAGGGCCCCTACTCCCAGCCCCAAACAATGATCCGGCGGAGTGCCCTCTGGTGGCTGTCATAGGCACACCAGCTGATGGCTGTGACACTTTAGTTGAGCTGTGGTTACTACATTCATGGTTACTACAGTTTTACTCTATTACCATTACTGCAATATTACTATAGAGGAACCATAGTTAGGAACCATAGTTAGAACCATGGTTAATGTTCATATGGGATATGACAAGTGCTGAGTACGTCCATCTCTGGCTTAGCACCAGCCAAAGCACGAAAGCATATTTGAATTTAGCAGTTAATCACGTGACACACTGAACAATAATCACACTGGTGTAATTGCACACGTTAAAGGGCTACTTTACATCCGAAACTCTGATCACCTGTAAAGGGCTTCTATCCAGTGTGAATCTTCCTATTTTTTCTAAGGCTTCCTTTTTGAGTGAAACTTACTCCACACTGTTGGCTGGTGAAAGGGTTTTCTCCAGTGTGAACTCTCATGTGGTCAACGAGGTGTCGTTTATCTGTAAAACTTTTTTCACATTGAGAGCATGTGTAAGGTTTCTCTCCACTGTGAATTCTCATGTGGATTTTAAGGTTTCCATATAGACAGAAACTGTTTCCACACTGTTGGCAGGTAAAAGGCTTCTCTCCGGTGTGAACTCTCATGTGAACTTTAAGGTTTCCGTTTTTAGTAAATCTCTTTCCACACTGTTGGCAGACAAAGGGTTCATGCCAGTGTGAACTCCTCATTGTATTAAGGCTTGCTTTTAATGAAACTCTTCCCACACTGTTTGCAGGTGAAAGGTTTCTCTCCAGTGTGAACTCTCATGTGGACTTCAAGGTTTCCCTTTCTATTGAAACTTTTCCCGCACTGTTGGCAGGTAAAATAACTTCTCTTTGCTGTCTTTTGAGCTTTTTTTTGTGAAGTCTTTTCAGTATGCAAGAAACTAAATGATTTTTTTCCAGTCATGAAATCATATTTCTCATGCTGAACACTCTCCTCTTTCAGTGTCATCAGGTCTAATGCAAAAAAAGAAAAATCCAAATTAACACCATTTTTAATGGCACAAAGAACAAACATCAAAACCAACAACATGTAGATCTTATACACACCAAGCTACTAAAGGAGGTGTTAAATGTAATCTCAAAACCTCTTCCCTTTATTTGAAGTAAATGGTGATGATAAAAAGAGCAAAGTTTATTGTATAATCTTCAATGCTCATTTTCGAGGTAATGAGTCATGTGATCTCAACATGTCTGTCCACATGAAGCGACCCGCTCCATGTCAAATAAAACCACTTTAACTACAACACTCATATGACAGTCTCAAAACATATCATAATTTCTGTTGAGCTGGACATTTTATAAGGATCAAATGAGTTGAGTTAGCTTTGAGAATGAAAACCCACCCTGTTTGTCCTCAGATCTTCAGTTTGACTCTGAATGGTGTCTCAATCTCATGTCTTCACGCTCCTCAGACCCCCCACCCCCCCCCCCAATACCCTTTTTTTTTTTTTTTTTTTTTTTTTTTTTTTTTAATACAGCACATCTCTGTTTGTTCCTCATATCTTCATGTTTGAATGTTTCTATTCAGTCTCTCACCGCTTCACTCGCCTCTTTAATGAACCCACTTTCTAATATGGTCACGTGGATCTTTAAGCCGATTAATCACAGATTTTAAGTGAGTCAATAACAGCGGGTAAATAAGTATTGAACACGCCCCATTTGTTCCTCAAGTAAATATATTTCTAGTGCGGTTGACATGAATTTTCAACCATATGTCGGGTAACAACCCAATGATCAATACATGCAAGAAACAAACAAATAGTCAGAAATGATTTAACTCCTGAAGACAAGGGAGTTTGCAAAACGGCAGCTGAAATCTATCAGTAATTAGAAAGCAATCCTGCCCCCAGTCAGTGGAAAATAATATTAGCTGGTTTAGTCCCAACACCTACAGTACCAGGATGATGAAGATGAAAAAAGGCTGGACATTTCAGCAAGACAATGATCCCAAACACAGCCAAATAAACTCTCAACTGGTTTCAGCAAAAGAAATTAAAGCTGCTAGAATGGCCCAGCCAATCACCTGAGTTGAATCCAATAGAAAATAAGAATTAAATATCAGAGTTCATAGAAGAGGCCCACAAAACCTTCAATATTTGAAGACTCTGTAGAAGAATGGGCCAAAATCACACCTGAGCAATGCATGCCACTAGTTTCTCCAAACAGGAGGCGTCTTGAAGCTGTCATTACCAACAAAGGCTTTTGTATAAAGTATTAAATACATTTTAGTAGTTCAATACTTTTTCCCTGTATCATTATATTTTATTACACAGAACCTACATTTCTGAACTTATTTGTTTTGTTTTCTTTGCATGTATGGATCACTTGGGTTGTTACCGACATCTGGTGAAAATTTTATGTCAACAGCATCTTTAGAAATATATTTACTGAGAAAAATAGTGGTGTGTTCAATACTTATTTTACCTGCTGTATAGTGTGAAGTGCTCTAAATTCACTACAGAGCATTTGTGATATTTATAGTTAAGAATTAAGTCAAGTATCTTTATATGAGCATTTTTTATTTCATAAGAAAGAAAATATGGTTCACTGATTTAAAGCTGTACATGTTCGGTTTCATCAACCAGCAAAACATACTCAGGTGTTACTCCTCATCTAACATTGTTAGGAGTGAATGATGTTCAGTTTCTAAATATAAGATGCTTTAAGCAGTTTATAATAAACACATAAACTGTAGAAGTATATCCTTCACAGGGTATTAAAAAGTACACATAAATTAGATTATATAAGTGAAGTTATAGTTTTGAGACAAACTACCTGTAATATCCAGTTACGGCTGTAGTAAACTCAGAAGTGAAGATCAGAGACTGAGTGACTCTTCATCAGGTTCTTGATTGAGATGCTACTGTGTGTCACGCTGCAGTCATCAAGACTGACTAAAACACTGAATCACTGTAGTTTATACAGATTTCAAGAGGCCGTCATCAGAAGATTAAGTAGATAAATAAAGGATGCAAGCATTTGACGGAATTGCCAGAATTGTAAATTTTCAGCAACTCTAATCTATAGCTAACTAAACCCAGTATCACAGAGATCAGAGTCACACCTACAGACTCACATCCACTAAACCCAGGTACTGCTAGCATGAACAATGACCATCCATTAAAGTCCGGGGCAGAAGCACAAGAGCATAAAGACAAAGGGCGACTGACCTAACCGTGATGTTTACATCTTCAATCACACACACCTAACCAAAGAGATTGAGTTTGAATTTTAAATGCATTATCTTTCCTGCTTAAGGATGTGCATTTGTAAGAAAGTAAATATGTATTCTTTGGAAGTATTTTCTAGAATACAAATATAAATTAACAGTGATTAAATAGTGAACCCTTTAAGCAAGTCTCTGTGGAGATCAGTGCAGAAAGGCAACATGGAGCATTGTTTTTTAATTAATTATTATTATTTAATACTATATTAGAGATGCATAATAGAGGTGAATGTCCAATGTATACTTGTCTACAATTACTGCCAAAGTCTATATAAAATACATTTAAATAAAACATTATTTACAGAGTTACTGTTCTTTTTTATTATCATTATTTCTAGCTACCACCAGACAGGAGTCACAGTAACCACAGGGAACATGGGAGAACTGGTTGCTGCCCTTTGTGTGTCAATGGAAAGAAAGTTCCACAGAATGGAATACAATGCTGTTCTTTCAGAAACCACTGTACTGGACCTGAGGTTCAAAAATTTGGCATTTAATGACAACAGAGCTGTTGATGAGGCACTTCAAAGAGTAACAACAGCAGCAGCAAGATGCAGCACTATACCACCTCTATCACCAGAAGGCCAGGAGGGAAAAGAAGGAGCAGGGACACTAGAAGTGGAGCCACAAACATCTGCTGTTTGAAAGTTGTTTGTTAAAAGAGCCACAGGAGCCATTGCAAGAAGAAATCCTGATATATTGGAAGAAAGATCCTATCTTGAGGAGCCCCTTGTCCAAAGAGCTGCAGACCCGCTGAGCTGGTGGGAGACCAAGGCTTCAGTTTACCCACGACTTGTAAAGCTGATGACAGGGAGACTGTGCATTGTAGCAACATCAGTCCCTTCCGAAAGAATGTTCTCAAAAACGGCAGATTTTAACAGAAAGAAGAAACCTGATCAGAACCTCAAATCTGAGGCACTAATGGCGTTTTTCCACTGCATGGTACAACTCGGCACGGCACGGCTCGGCTCGGTTTGCATTTATACCCTTGTAGATGGGGCGGGATTATTCACTGTCGTATAGTTGCGCGCCTCACCTGCCACTACTTCTAAAAAACGTTTTGTATTGTTTTTTTCCGCTTCGGCCATCAAGCTCTCGCTGGAATCCGCCTCCTCTTGCTATCAACGAGAGAAACGTCTATACGAGTCCCAACCGCAACGAAACCGCCCTTTTTAAAAAAAAAAAATGTTTTTTTTTGGGTACATATGCAAACAGTATTTAATTACCATTATAACTAGCTATCTCACAAATTTTTGCTCACTCAAGTGTTTTTTTTTTATTTTACAGTGGGGTAATTGTTGCAGTAGCACGAGATAGCTTGATTTCTAACTTTGAATTGAATAAAAAATTACAAGTAAACAGTCAGTAATAAAATAAAAACAAATAAAGAAATTAATAATGATAGCACAAATAAAAAATAAAGACAGGCCTTCGAATTAAATAAATAGCTTTTTAGTTTTTCAGTTAGGTCTAACAGTAGGGTTAAGATATTAAAATTTTTTTTTTTTTTTTTACAAATTATCCAAATAATGTTTAATCCTAGGAAGCTATTATTATCAGTGGACACGTGAGCATAATTGTTAGCAGATCAATGAATGAGAGGGCTGCGTTACCAGAGTTGCCCATGTACCACACCATGTTACAGTAGGGCTATTGCAGACAGAAACTGTACTACATCCATGTTTCCCGTCGGCTCAGTGTTTGAGTGGACTTTGCTGTTCCGATTCGCATGAACTCTATACGAGTGGAGCGACTGAGCGGAGCACACGCATAGAGCAGATAATACACAGAGCTTCACACCACGTGAAAGTGAAACCTGAGTGGTGAACTAATTTTTGGCAGCTGAAATTTCGGTGCATCTCTATTTATTGGCGACATCAGAAATTGATATTATACAATAGATGCTTTTTTTTTTGAACATTTTAGCAATTTAAAATATTAAAAAATTATTTTTTACACGGCACCCTTGCTCTCAACAGACGCACCCCGGTTGGGAAACACTGGTCTAGAGTACATATAAAGAGGACCTCCACTAAGGCAAGCACAGTCCATTCCCGTTTAGGAGAGGGCAGGAGCTCAGCACAGGTCAGCAGCGACAAGATCTCAGAAGAGAGCAAATGTAGTGATAACAGCTTTGTATGGGTCTGTACCAACAGCAGCTCAGCACAGATCAGCCCCAACGAAAGCGAAGAGCAGGTCAGCCACAGCTCAGAACAGCAAATCCCCCCCAACAGCTTTGAACAGCTCAGCACCAACAAAAGCACGGAGCGAGTCAGCAGCTTCTCCAAGCTGATACCTGGATAAATCAGTTAGAAGTACAGCAACACTTATTCTTGTACTCGACCATTTTGTAACTGGAAGTGTGAAAAACACTAATTATGTGACACTTGAGACTGGAATATTGAAGCTGAAAATGTAGCTTTCGAGCACAGGAATACATTTTACAATATATTCACATTGAACTTAACTTACGTAATAGGACTAAATGTTGCAATCCCAAATGATTCAGTCATTGGGTGGGTTTTGAAGCATCAACCCATTGGTTTCATTGGTGACCACTTAGTGATGTTTCCTCCAATACAACACATCTTCAGTTGCGCACCTTGGCTTCATTGGGTGTTTTGGCTGTTTACCACAAGACACCCTCTGCCAAGGCAGGCCCACCACAGGCTCATCAGACATCAGCCATTTGATTCCCCACGCTGAAAATTCATTGTTTGAACAAAATCATACTTCGTACGAAATTACACAGTGAATAAAAAAATGGCAAAGATTGCCTGACAGTAGATCACAAATCAAGTCTTTAAAACTGCCCTCTTCCATTGAGTGAAGAGGAGAAGACAGCAGCCATGGCGGTCCTCCTTCCTTCATCAATTGAAAAAACTGGTGAAGAGCACAACTTATTTGTGTAGAGCGCATATCAATAATATGAGTACTTTTGAAATAATTGCTTAGTGTTTCACAGTCCTGGTCCTAAAGACTTTCTGATACACCAGGGCTGTATGTCAACCAATCTATGTACACATTAGCAAAAGAGTCATGCTTCATTTTTTGGTAACACTTTACAGTAAGGTTTCAGTAGTTAATGTTAATTAATGCATTAACTAATCTACCATAACTAACATGACAAATAACATCAGTTGCATTCTCTGTTGTAATATTTGTCAATAAATATACAACTCTTCATATTTCACATATTCTAGATCAGTGGTTCCCAAACTGGGGTGCGCAGACCGACCAGCAGGGGTGCGCGAGAGAATGCTTTTGATGATCTGTGTGCTTTTTTTGAAGGGGCAAGTGAAAGAGAATTTTACTTGCCCGACCGGACAACTAATCTAATCTTATTAAAACATCGAATTAGGGAAGCACCAAAATTTCGGCGAGAATGATTCTGATTTTATTACACTTGGTGTAAACGGCAATTCATAATGGATAATCAATAGTAACAAGGTTGCGGCAGTTGAGACTCACATGAGACAATTTCATGGAGAAATCAAAACAAATGAACACAACTGCACACAGAAGAAACATACTGTGGTAAAAAATTTAGTTTTTATATTTATTGCATAAAGCCTAGCCTAATTAATTAACATGACACGACTAAGAGAGTGCAGTTTTCCCCGAAAATCAGTACGATTGTAAATTCGACATTGATTTTACTTCAAATGAGTAGTTATTATTAAGTGACTTAGGGCATACATTTTAGTAGGCTACAATAATGTCAATGTGACTATTTTTGCTCAATTTGTTTAACGAAAATAGTTCCAAACAAACTTAGCAGCAGAACTGTCGCGCATCTCTGAGCAACACACAGCGTCAGCGGTGTTTCGTTAGGCTACTGAATGATTCGCATTTTTGAATTAATAATTTGAGTCAATGAATCAGCGTCTGAACGAATCGTTTGAACGCCTCAATGACTCACACATTAAGACAGTCAACTTGCTGCCACCTGCTGGCGGGTTACTTTCAAATTGAAAAGTAACTTTTTTTTTGCATTTTTTTACAACTTTTCATATTTGTAAATAAAAAAAACTGATGTAAAACACCAAGCTCACAACATTATTTATGCTGTTGTAATTTTGCAGTGTAAATGCATTCATGCTACATTTCAGCTTCATTAAATTGTCTGTGTAAATGCATCTAAATGTCACTTCAGCTGCTTCTGTTTCTCCAGCAGTGGAAAATTTGGTTTTGTTAATACTGATTTCATTTGATTGGTACCAGCCCTATAGAGTCTTATTATATTAAGTGAAATTAATAATAAAATGTAAGAATTTGATATGAAATGATGCATGCATTTATTAAGGTTAGGGGAAAAAATGCCCTTTAAACAGGCAAAAAATTACCTGGAAATCAATTTAAATAAATTTTAGTATGCAGCAACTTTAGTCATACTACATGCAAATTTTAAGTTGCTGGTTTTTCCCACGGTTCCACATCATAACTTATCCCGATATTACACATTAAATGTAATAATTGCGTTTTTAGTAGCGCTGGCACGATTTGATATATTTATATATATATTACTGTAATATGAAATACAGAAACAGTATGCTTGGGAAATATATAAATATATAATATATAATATATGACACACTGTTAATAAAATCCATTATTATTATGCAGTGGTTTCCCCCAGGATGTTCGGGGCGCTTGTGGCCGCAAGTGAGCTACACAAACGGCTTTCCCCTTTTCCGGAGCAGGTTTTATTTTGGTTAGAAATCGCCAACCCAACTGGACCAATCAACTGTGAGCAAAGGTACATATACTATGCAATGATCCAGTCCCCCGTATCTCTAGCTCCGAAATTACAGGGTCATGTGACGTTGCTAAAAATAACATTTTTTTTTATTTGGTGTAATGAAATGTGTTATGCAGGTTTAAGGTTAAAAAACCATTATTTTTTTCCCATACTGTACATTATTGTTTCTCCTCTATGCCCCGCCTTTCTGAAACGCACCGATTTTTACGAAGCTCATCGTTCTGAAAGCGAGGTGTGCTGTGATTGGCCGGTTATCCAGTGCGTTGTGATTGGCCGACTACCTCAGCGTGTGACGTAAATGTTACGCCCCTCACCATATTGTGATGCCCTGTCTGGCCGGAGCTATGAGACAAAAACATTAAAAGCCATTATGAACGAGGCATTTGTTGCATCCATTGTGGACATAATTACGGATAATGACTTATACGCTGCAATGAACGTAAAACCATGTCTTCATTTGTGATCGGAGAAATGACAAACAACTTGTGCTACTCTACACTGCTCAAAACTCCGTTTGAATCGTCAGTGGCAAATTCTTTAAATGTGAAAATGTATTTACAGGCTGTGAGTCAGAAGCACCATATTGTCCTTGCAAAGTTGGAACTGCCCCCACTTTATAGAAACAGACACCGTATTGTAGGCTACTCTCCCAGGAAACAATCCTCGTCCTCCGTAAAATGCGTTGCACACACACCTATCTGAATATTTGGGTTGAACTGTTCTGGAACAGTGTTTGTAAATACAACTTAACCACTGATTTCTAGTCGGGTCCTCTTTTGAAGACCAAACAAAGTAGTTTCGCTTTCACAACAAAAAACACAGCGTCGCCACGACATGATGGCGGCGCAACAATACTACAGTGAGAATAAAGGTTACGCCTTCTTTCTTTGCGTGAACATTTGGGCGGCGTTATGTAAATATTCCCACATCGTGACGTAGACATGTTTGGGTGTGTTAGAACGAGCCGTTTTAGTTAGGCTTGGTTGACTCTTAACTTTTATTAAGAATATTTTTTTGGATTTGAGACTTTAGTCTTTGCACCTTTACAGATCTTCTTCATGCACCAAAAGCTTGCAACACTCCAAAGATACCACAGGACCATGAAACACACACACAATCCCACTATGACCCCTTTAAAGCAGTGAGAATTTTAAGAGACAAATTGCCAGACTGTTTTGCGGCTACTTTTTAGTATTTTATTTACTAGATCTTTAATGATTCATATGATAGATGCACGTTTAATTATTAAATGGACGCGTTAATTTTAACTTTGGCATTTAAGTTTAAATTAAATATCGATACACCTCGATAGCTTTAATCCATCCAACCTTTTAAAACGCTTGGCTTTATGCAATAACCCCCTTGCATTTCTTTTTATGCTCCTTCTTGTGTTATATCTTGCTATAAACTTGAAATAAAGAGGAAAAACTTTTATAATTTGTATTTCGTGATAAAATTGAGAGAATTTTAAAGCTGATTAATTTCCAATCAATTATTATACCGTCAATAAAACAGCCTTTTGAAGTGAGGAGTAGTCATCACTTAAATGTTATTTACCTCAGAAAAGACAACAATATTACTCAAGTTAAGGAGCTGGTGCTTACTTCAACCTTTAGGACGTTTTATTGCTGTTTTTAATTAAATACATGTGAAGAATGAAAGTTTGGACTCCACAGATGGTGGTTGAATTTTCACATTAATTAACATCATTCATGGAATATACTGGCCTTGCTAAGACTTTAATCTCATCTGGCTATGGCTTTATTCTCGTCATTTTGATTTTATTGTCAAAATATTATGACTTATTTTTACGTGATACTAAAACACTGTCATAAAAATGAAATTGATTTGACTAAATAATAAGCTAAAAAAAACACCTAGATTCAATGGAAACAAGCCATTTTGTTCTGTTTATTTCGATTTAGTTATAATCTTTCAATTACATTGTTGCATTTTCCAGAAAGAATTTTGACTAATATTTTGATTCCGAGGAATCAATACATGAAATTGAGTGGCACCTCTATAGTTGAAATTACAGGGAATCTACTGCAACCATACAATATTTGAAACTACAGCAAAGACGACGGTCAGGTATGGTCACTGGAGTACAAATGCACAAAATAAAATACAATAAAACTTATGGTGAAGCATTAAAGAGGTCAAATGTTGACCACTTTCAGCTTTGAAGCCTTGATTTCGAACAGCATTTTTTTCTTGTCACACTCTTTAACAAAGAACACAAACAGTCTTACATTTGCATGACTTTCTTTTACACGCATCTGTAAGTGTGATGGGAGAAAATGTTTTATTACTCTGACCACAATTGAATGTCTTCCAGAATGAACGTACAGATGATTGTAGAAATAGCCCCTTTTTCTAAACCACGTCACTCTGAGGAAAATGTACATTTCTTCTCAGAGTAAGTTTTCAAATGTCGTCATGCTGCTTTGACTTCTGAAACTCTTCTCAGACTGAAAACACTTGTGAGGCTTCTCTCCAGTCTGAACTCTCGTGTGAATCTTAATTTTGCATTTTTTGAACTCTTTCCACAATGACGACATTAAAAACGGTTCTCTCTTGAATGAATCCTCATGTGATAATTAAGGATTTCTTTATATCTCAATCTCTTCCCACACTGTTTGCAGGTGTAAGGCTTCGCCATTTTGAATACATGTGAGGACTTGATTTTTCTGCTTTCGTGTAAATCTCTTCCCACACGGTTTGCAGGTGTAAGGTCTCTCTCCTTGTTGATTCTATGTTGACGATTTTTGTGAGAAACAATCATAAAATTCACATGCTTACATATTAGGGTTTCTCTCTCGTGTGAACTCTCATGGGAGTCTTAAGATCTCGTTTCGTTTGAAACCGTCCCCAACTGTTTCGCATGTTAAGGGTGGGCTCTCTCTCAGATGTGATTATCATGGGGCATAAGGTGATTTCCGGTAAAACTCTTTCCACACTGAGGGCATATGAATGGTTTCTTTTTAATGTGAATTTTCATGTGGACTTTAAGGCTTTCTTTTCGATTGAATATTTCTCCACACTGTTGGCAGGTGAAAGAGCTCTCTCCAGTATGAACTCTAAGGTGTGAATTAAGGTTTGTAGTTTGTGTTGTTTTAGCTTTTGGTGAAGAAGTCTTTTCAGTCTGTGAGCAACTAAATGATTGTTGTCCAGTTATGAAATCATGATGTTTCTCATACTGATTTTTATCTTCCTTTTGATTCAGTTCTTGACTCTCTTCTTTCAGTGCCATCGGGTCTGAGGTGAAATAAGAAAAATACAAGTTAACACCAGTTTAATGGCACAAAGCAACAGACATCAAACATTTAGACTAGTGCTGTCAATCAATAAAAATTAATGTGACAAACATTTCTCACAATTGAATCTCCAAATTATTGTAAAACAACAAAGATTGTGTATTTAAAATATGCAGTTTAAAGGCATCTTTTACCAAGTAGCTTACTATTAATGAAGACCAGTCTCATTGATACAAATACTGCTACTGATGTCTTTATTAAATGCATTTTACTCCCAATTTGAGCTTTTAATCAGACATTATTGCTGTATAATAATAAAAAACATTATTTGTAATATTTAATAGGCTTTGAAACATAGTGAACTTAAAACAACCTTCACAAACTATAACTTGTATATGCATAAACTATTAATTGAATATAAATGAATCTTTATTAAAAGTCAATCAGAGCGGTGAGTGATTTCTCTTTTTCTTTTGTTCTATGACTGACATACTTCAGCAGGTTTTACTTTAAAAGCAGTGCTGTCTCTTTAAAACCTGATGCATATGAGGGCTAAGGACTGTATGCTTAGTCAGAGCTAAGGAGGTGGAGTTTTGGTCGGGGGTGTCTGGTTAGAAGCAGTGGTTCTCAAACCTGTCCCTGGAGGAGCCCCTACCCTGCACATTTTGTGATGTCTCCCTTATCAGAACACACCCAATTCATTCTTGCAGTCTCTATTAACGAGCTGACGAGTTGAATCGTATGTGTTAGATTAGGGAGACATACAAAATCTGCAGGGCTAGGGGTCCTCCAGGACAGGTTTGAGAACCCCTGGGTTACAACACCAGAGCGGAGAAGAAATCGAGTTCAACAGTTTATTGGTACAAGCATATGCAATAGAGGGGGAGCCAGGTGGTAGCGAGGTGCATTAATCAATGCTCTTTGTTTGCATATAGGAGGTGAGCATGAGTACTGGTGCAGAGCAGTATCGTTTTGTACTTTATGTCCTTAGAAGTGTTAGCTACTCGAGTGTGTGTGGTCTACAACAAATTAAATAAAGATATATTCTAACAAACAATGATTCTTATTACAATCCACAACATTTATATGCTCACATTTAAAACACAAAACAACAACAACATAATAAAGTGCTAAGAAACTACTGCCTGTCCCCAAACCTCAACAACAATATAGCTTTTGAATACAACCAAACAGGGTATTATGAAACATAAACAGCTTAAACATCATAAAAGTTACTACACTTCACATTGGATGTGAACTCAAATACTACTATACTTTACATTATCATCCATTTCATATCATCACTCTTATATTCTCTATTCAGTAAACCGAAACTAACTCGGCTCGAATAACAGTGAACGAGTTTACAAAATGTACAATACTCACATTCTCTCTGGATGCACACAACTTTAAACACTCAAAGGAACGTAAGAATGATCATATAACTGTTGTCTGCCACAGAATCTTACAACTGGTTCTCGCTGGAGACAGGTAACGGCTGATGCAATACTAAATCGCCAAAATAAAAGTTCCCGTGATTTAATAGTATGCGGATGCACAAGAGCACTCTCTAAGTCATTGCCCATTATTAATTAATGAATAATATTAACTGGTTTCCCTTCTTCCTTTCATTGCAAAAACACTTGAACGAGCTGTGTTCAACCAAGTCTCTGCCTTTCTCACACAGAACAACCTCCTCGACAGCAACCAGTCTGGTTTCAGAAGTTGACATTCAACTGAGACTGCCTTGCTCTCAGTTGTTGATGCCCTAAGACTGGCAAGAGCGGATTCCATATCTTCAATACTTATCTTGCTGGATCAGTTAGCTGCTTTTGACACGGTTAACCACCAGATACTCCTGTCAACCCTATTGGAAAATGGCATCTCAGGAACCTCACTCCAGTGGTTTGAGGCTTACCTCTCGTTGGGCCTTCAAGGTATCTTGTGGCGCTTTTCCACTGCGTGGTACGACTCGGCTCGGCACAGCACGGCTCGGTTTGCGTTTCCACTGCAGTTTAGTATCGCTTTAGAGTTGGGCGGATTATTCACTTGGGTGGGGGGGGGGGGGGGGGGGGGGGGGGGGGGGGGGGGGGGGGGGGGGGGGTTTTTTTTTTTGGGGGTTTTTAAGTTGCCCGCCTATGCCCTCGCGACTCCTGAAAAACTTTTTTCATTCTGCGTCGCCCCATCAAGCTCTCGCTCGATCCGCTCCTCTGCTATCAACCAGAGGAATGTCTGTACCTGGTCCTCAACACACACCGAAACAACGACTTTTGGTTGTTAAAAAAAGGTGCGCTGGTTCAAAACAGTTGCGTTCGATCCTTTGTTGGCTGTGCTGATTTAAATCTAGCGTTTTTTTTGTGTTTGTGTCGCAAGTTCAGTGTGTGTGGTAGTGACGATTCTCTCCGGCCAATTCGTGATCAGCAGAGTTTACACATCACATTTTGGTAACATACGGTTCGCTTGGAACCTCAACCGAAGTGGTACTAAAAAAAAGTACCAGGTACCAGATACTGTACCCAGTGGAAAACCCCCAAAAGTGAGCCGTACCGTGCTGTACCATGCAGTGAAAAAGCGCAATTGGAGAGGTGAGGTGTCCAAGTTGCAACATCTAAATACTGGGGTGCCTCAGTGCTCTGTTCTTGGACCACTTCTCTTCTCTGTGTACACGGCATCATTAGGTTCTGTCATTCAGAAACATAGCTTTTAATATCACTGCTATGCTGATGACACTCATCTCTACCTCTCATTCCATCCTGATGAGTCGACAATAGCTGCTCACATCTCAGCTCATCTAACAGACATTTCTTGCTGGATGAAGGACCATCACCTTCAACTCAACCTTGCCAAGACAGAACTGCTTGTGGTTCCAGCAAACCCATAGTTTCATCACAATTTCACCATCCAGTTAGGCACATCAACCATAACTCCCTCAAAAACAGCCAGAAACCAAAAACTGTTTTTTTAGTCCGCTCACTGCCTGGTTAGATCACAGATTCCTTTTTGCACGGTCCACCGGTCCCTCTTGGGAGTAATTTTCTTCCCCACCCCGACCGTTCCCGTTAAATTTAGATCTCGTTTCCAGAATCTAACATTTAAATTTCCACTACTGAAAGAGATAGATGACAAAATGTAGTATGCACAAAATTTTTATTTATTATTTTATTCATCTTGTGAAGATACAATGTTTAATATTTTGCTGTCAACACAGTAGTAAAAACGTATCGCAGAGAAAATAAAAATAGGTTGTACAAAAATTGTATTTTTACATTTTTATAACAGCGAATCTAAAGAAACCAAACCTAAAGGCATAGTCATACGTTCACAACCTGATTGGTCAGGTTGAATGACGTATATTTCGTGACGGAACTTGCCGAACACTCCAAACAAGAGGAAAAGGTGCATTCACAAGCCGAACACACTAATGCCCGTCTGCTGGATAAGCGCGCTCATTGTTGCGTGTGTATGATTTTATTTTCACCACCTGCAAACTCACAAAGTGCTTATACAGTGGGGCAAAAAAGTATTTAGTCAGCCACCAATTGTGCAAGTTCTCCCACTTAAAAATGAGAGAGCCGGTAATTTTCATCATAGGTATACCTCAACTATTAGAGACAAAATTAGAAAAAAAAATCCATAAAATCACATTCTAGGATTTTTAAAGAACTTATTTGCAAATTAAGGGTGGAAAATAAGTATTTGGTCAATAACAAACAAGCAAGATTTCTGGCGCTCACAGACCTGTAACTTCTTCTTTAAGAGGCGCCTCTGTCCTCCACTCGTTACCTGTATTATTGGCATCTGTTTGAACTTGTTATCAGTGTAAAAGACATCTGTCCACAACCTCAAACATTCACACTCCAAACTCCACCATGGCCAATACCAAAGAGCTGTCAAAGGACACCAGGAACAAAATTGTAGACCTGCACCAGAATGGGAAGACTGAATCTGCAATAGGTTAGTAGCTTGGTGTGAAGAAATCAACTGTGTGAGCAATTATTAGAAAATGGAAGACAAAACAGACCACTGATAACCTCCCTCGATCTGGGGCTCCACGCAATCTCACCCCGTGGGGTCAAAATGATCACAAGAACTGTGAGCAAAAATCCCAGATCCATACGGGGGGACCTAGTGAATGACCTGCGGAAAGCTGGGACCAAAGTAACAAAGGCTACCATCAGTACACACTGCGCCGCCAGGGACTCAAATCCTGCAGTGGCAGATGTGTCCCCCTGCTTAAGCCAGTATATGTTCAGGCCCATCTGAAGTTTGCTAGAGAGCATTTGGATGATCCCGAAGAGGATTGGGAGAATGTCATATGGTCAGATGGAACCAAAATAGAACTTTTTGGTAAAAACTCAACTGTCGTGTTTGGAGGAGAAAGAATGCTGAGTTGCATCCAAAGAACACCATACCTACTGTGAAGCATGGGGTGGAAACATCATGCTTTGGGGCTGTTTTTCTGCAAAGGGACCAGGACTACTGATCCGTGTAAACGAAAGAATGATTGGGGCCATGTATCGTGAGATTTTGAGTGAAACCTCCTTCCATCAGCAAGGGCATTGAAGATGAAACGTGTCTGGGTCTTTCAGCATGACAATGATCAAACACACCGCCCGGGCAACGAAGGTGTGGCTTTGTAAGAAGCATTTCAAGGTGCTGGAGTGGCCTAGCCAGTCTCCAGTTCTCAACCCCATAGAAAATCTTTGGAGTTGAAAATCTGTGTTGCCCAGCGCCAGCCCCAAAACATTACTGCTCTAGAGGAGATCTGCATGGAGTAATGGGCCAAAATACCAGCAACAGTGTGTTTAAACCTTGTGAAGACTTACAGAAAACTTTTGACCTCTGTCATTGCCAAAAAAGGGTATAATAACAAAGTATTGAGAGAATTTTGTTATTGACCAAATACTTATTTTCTACCATAATTTGCAAATAAATTCGTTAAAATCCTACAATGTGATTTTCTGGAGTTTTTTTCTCATTTGTCTCTCATATTGAGGTATACCTATGATGAAAATTACAGGCCTCTCTCATCTTTTTTTCTCATCTTTTGCACAATTGGTGGCTGACTAAATACTGTTTTCCCCCACTGTAAAGGCATGTTACCTCCTCGTTTGCCCTCTGCTCATTTTGTTTTGGTTACACCGCATCGTCAAATCATGTCGCATAGCATCGCAGCTTATCATTACTTCCTGTTTTTGGTTTGTTTAGAAGTATTTGGTCCGTGTTGCGTTCATATTTCATTCTAACTGCACCAGAGTTCGTTTGGAAGCGGACCGAGACCCATCTTTTCAGTGGTCTCGGTCCGCTTGTTTGGTGCGCACCAGGGTTTGGATGGTCGTGTTCACACTTTTACTCAAACGATCCGCACTAAGAGCAATCGCACCAGTTCGTTTTATTCGAACCAAACGTGACAAGTGTGACCACCCTAAGAGTCTTCATTTTCTACCAAAATCTGAGCTGCTGAGGACGCAGTGGATTACTTTCATTTTTCAAGGTAATGCGCCTCAAAATCTACCTAAATAAGTTTATGTATGTGCAAATCATTTCACTCCAGACTCCTTTGTGAATGTCATACCGTTATAGAGCATAGCGTTTTAACCACATTTGTTTGTGTACGTTATTAAAGTATTTTAATTGATCGGTGTCACGCTTGTGACATTAGTTTGCGCAGGTCTGTAACATTGCGCCGTTTCGTCCCATTTTCAGCGCATTTGGCTTTCCTTATGTACGGCTGAACACCGGTGGTCTCGCTCTGTTATGTTTCTTCTACCGGCTGTTTATAGGTATGTTTGCAAAGCAGAGAGACGTAAACGCGACGACCTCTTTTGGAGACGGGGCGGGAATATGCAGCTCAATTGTATATAAAGTGATACTCTCCAAAAATGAAATTTTCCAGCTGTTATAATAAATGATCTGTGGGGTATTTTGAGCTTAAAATTCACATTTTGGGGACACCCAAGGCCAATATTATGTCTTGTAAAAAGGAGCATAATTGGTTCCCTTTAATAAGTGAAAAAATTAACACTAGATTTTTCAGTATTCTGTAGAGCTGAACATTTTAATAAGGATCAGATGAGTGAGTTCAGCTTTGAGAATGAAAACCAACCTGTTTGTTCCTCAGTATCTTCATGTTTGACTCTGAATGCTTCTTCAATCTTCACGTCTTGACTCTCCTCTTTAATAAACTCCATCTTTGTGTGTTCCTCAGTATCTTCATGTTTGACTCTGAATGTTTCTTCAATCCTCGTGTCTTCACCCTCTTCTTCAATTAACCCAATCTCTGTTTGTGTCTCAGTATCTTCTTGTTTGACTCTGAATGCTTCTTCAATCGTCACGTCTTCACTCTCCTCTTTAATAAACTCCATCTTTGTGTGTTCCTCAGTATCTTCATGTTTGACTCTGAATGTTTCTTCAATCGTCACGTCTTCACTCTCCTCTTTAATAAACTCCATCTCTGTTTGTGTCTCAGTATCTTCTTGTTTGACTCTGAATGTTTCTTCATTCGTGTCTTCACTCTCCTCTTTAATAATCTCCATCTTTGTGTGTTCCTCAGTATCTTCATGTTTGGCTCTGAATGCTTCTTCAGTCTTCATGTCTTCACTCTCCTCTTTAATAAACTCCATCTTTGTTTGTTCCTCAGTATCTTCATGTTTGAATGTTTCTTCAATCTTCAGGTCTTCACTTTCCTCTTTAATAAACTCTATCTTTGTTTGTTCCTCAGTATCTTCATGTTTGAATGTTTCTTCAATCTTCAGGTCTTCACTTTCCTCTTTAATAAACTCTATCTTTGTTTGTTCCTCAGTATCTTCATGTTTGAATGTTTCTTCAATCTTCAGGTCTTCTCTCTCCTCTTTAATGAACGCCATCTTTGTTTGTTCCTCAGTATCTTCATGTTTGACTCTGAATGTTTCTTCAATCTTCAGGTCTTCACTCTCCTCTTTAATAAACTCCATCTTTGTTTGTTCCTCAGTATCTTCATGTTTGACTCTGAATGCTTCTTCAATCTTCATGTCTTCACTCTCCTCTTTAATAAACTCCATCTTTGTTTGTTCCTCAGTCTCTTCATGTTTGACTCTGAATGTTTCTTCAGTCTTCATGTCTTCACTCTCTTCTTTAATAAACACAATTTTTGTCTGTTCCTCAGTATCTTCATGTTTGACTCGGAATATTTCTTCAGTCCTCGTGTCTTCACTCTCATCTTTAATAAACACCATCTCTGTTTGTTCCTCAGTACCTTCATGTTTGACTCTGAATGTTTCTTCAATCACGTCTTCACTCTCCTCTTTAATAAACTCCATCTCTATAATAGTGCGTCTCAGTTGAGTTTATCTGTGTTTTGAAGATGAGAATAATTAACAGATATAAAATCTAATACAAAACGCATTTTCACATGCTAAAGACATGCACTAAATCTCTGGGTGTGTCTCAATCAGTTCCCTAGTTCAGTAGTCAGCGCACTAGTGAGGGCCGTCGAGTGGAGCTAATGGCTTACATACTTGATTAGATTGCCGCCTGAAACCAGAAATAAAAAGCTTTGTGAATTTAATATTTTTTCATGTCACTACATTGTTTAGAGCATAAGAAAAAAAAAAAAGAAAAATAACATTTTTGAAAAATTATATTATATTCATATGTTATGTTATGTCCTCTGTAGAGGACACCAGGACTCAGTTTCTCTCAAAATAAAATGACTTGAATAGACATGAAAAGGCAAAAACAATAGGAATTTTTTTTAAATCACCAATCAAATTTTAGGTTTCAGGATTTTTTTTATAACTAACTTTGTTTAAGGATGATTCTCAACTATGTTATAAATAATATAACAAAATGATTTGATATACCATTTTGCTTTATGCAATATGTGTTTAAAAATTCCATAAACTGGTTTTCCCTTTAAGCACAATGTTATCTATACACTGTATCTATAATAATAATTAAAGTGCTTTGGAAACATGTTGAAAAAAAGAAGTTTCCACTACTTTGATTATTAATTGCCAGATTTTTCATAAGAATATTGGATATCATAAATGTTTTTCTATTAAATTGCTTTTTGTCTCCCAAATGTTAATAAACATGCTTCCGTCCTTGGTTCGCGCGACAGGGGACATATTACATCAAGTCCCATATTTTGATTTGAAACCCCATAATATTCTCCTGAGATGTTGATTTATGACACACAATTTGAAAATTAATCAGATTTAGATTTTAATTACAAAATATTATCATATTTTCATAAGGATGTACAATTGTATCACTAAATTAATGTCAGCCATTTTTAAGACCAAGGAGAGGGAGTGGTCATAGTCAAACCTCCAATCATTTTGGTATCTCTGAAAAGCCCTGAATGTGCTCTGAACAAGGCCATCCAGACTTACAACTGTGACATGAAAGTTCTCAGAGAAATCGCTAAAACATAATATCCTCTACAGAGGACAAAACTCCATAGCTGGTAGTCAGGAGGATAATAAAACGTGACACAAATTACAACTAGAACTACAAACACAAATGATACACACATTTAATGTTTAGTTATACATCTGGCATTCAATGGTTCAATTTAATAGATTCCACTTTCATGAAAACGTTTGCAGTTTGTTTGTAAAAGTTGTGATTACAGTTGTTTACACGGTTTTGATCAGCAGGAGATTCGAGTAATTCAAAACACTGAAATCGATTCAGTTGACTCGGAGTTTATACTCCGTCAATACTCGCCAGCGACTGCACTCGTGTTAAGATAAACTGATTCAAAGGATAAGCACAGTTTACATACAATTCTCTAAATAAGTTGTATTAAATTAAACACTTGAAATTATCAAAAGCACTCACTTTTGTCAGCTGAATCACAGACGCAGCCTTATGACGTCATAAAGCCACACCAAAATAAAAGTCTTTTAGCTGAATTCATATTATTTTGCATTAGAAAATAAATATAATACGGTACAGGTTTAATGGAAATGATGCATTTCAGAGCTAGCAAAAATATTAAACTATTTAATTTATTAACAGAAACTGACTTCTCATTTCTTATTTCATCTCAGTTTCTCTCCAGAACATAAAAGGCAATAAATCAAATTTCAGCTTTATTTAGTTATATTTAAGGATTACATTTACGGTAGGATTAAAACAGTTGATTTTGACTCTCTGAATAGAAATCTTTAATTCAAATGTTTAAAAGATTTAATATTTCATAATTCATATTTCCCCAGGTTATCTTTATTAAAAATGGCAGTAGATAATCTGTGCTAAAATGTGATTATATAAGTCTCATTACAAATAACTATGAATAACTGATACACACTGAAAATGAACAAATCTGTCTTGAATGGAAAGGATAATGGTTAGTCTTTAATCAAATTCTCAGTTTTTCTAACAGCAAAAATATGACAATATATTCAGTTGTTACTCCTCATGTACCTTTATTAAGAGTGAACCGTTCAGTTAATAAATACCAGATGTAAAAACCAGTTTATTAGAAACCGGAGTCCACCCAGACAAAACAATAATAATAATTATTTACCATGTTATATTGCTGTGTGATTCTTGTTCATGAAATGTGTATTGCTTATGGTATTATATTGAGGACCAAAATGGGTAAACTCTAATGAATGATGTTTAATTTTTTTTAATTGAGTACTCTGATTTAACTGGGGGATCAAGACGGTCCTAAAATATGTATAGTTAAACGTTAAATTACATGTTTGCAAAACCATTTTTGAATCAACAAATTATTTTGAATTTATTTAGACATGAAAGTTTTATGAAAAAGGCAATAGTGTCTATTGAATCCTTAAGTTGCATGTGGATTTTGATGCAGAACTTGCAGCTGCAATGCAAATGACAACAGAAATATGTCATCCCTTACATTAAATGTTAGTTTACAAGTACAAAAATTATCAAAATACTTTGGGAAGTCATTATGCTTTGAGTGAGCAAAGTCGGTAAGTTTAATCTCTGGGTCAAAATGACCAGAACAAAGCATGAGGGTTAAATAAACTAACAAAAGCCTCTTGGGTTTGGAACGGCATTGTCACGGTTGCACTACTGAGTGGAGTGCGGAGCAAGGAATGGAGGGAGACGAGGAGTACATCAATCCAGAGAACTTTAAATCACATAAAGGAAAAATGTCCAACAGGGAGGGGGGGTGGCGGCTCTGGAGGCCTCTAGGAACAGGGTTAATGGACGGAAGGCCTCCAGGGCGACACCAGTTCCGGGACCCATGGCGGATCTGGCAGTTCGGGTCGTAATGGCAGAGCAGGTAGACTCGGATGCCATGGCAAAGCAGCCTCTGAGGCTGCAGCCCCAGCCCCCGGCCTCTACAGCTGGAGCCCTACTATGGCCTGACCCCCCCTCCAAAAAAAATACTTGGGGACGCTTACGGGCTCCGAGGTCCTCCGTGGGCCATGACAGGGGACTGGAGCCCTCACTGGGCTAGATTGGGGAACTGGGAAGTGCTTTCGAGGAACTGGCACTGGAGCAAACTCAGGGGCTGGAGCCGACACTGGAGCGAGCTCTGGGGCTAGGATGAACAGATGAACTGGGCAACCGGCGGGCTTGACTTCGTAGCGGCCGGCGGGCTTGACAACAGTCAGCCGGCGGGCCTGACTTGGGAACGGCCGGCGGGTCCCACTTCGTGGCGGCTGCGGTCTGGAGAGGAGCCGCCGGCCGTTGGACTTGACTGTTGATCGTTCCGGCCTGTACTGGCTGAGACGAGGGTGTAGCTTCGGAGGCCAGCGGGTACTTTGGGTTTGCAGGCGGTAGGAGCCGTTGGAGTGGTATATGGAGGTTCTCAGCGTGGTGTGAACTGGGGAGACGCGGCACGTTGGATGACAAGTCTTGGGAAGTTTCTTTACTTCTTCCAACTTCAAATCTGAACTCACCATTAAACCAGCAACCGAGATTAATCATCTCGATCATGAGTCCAGCGCACTCATGCCACTCACACGGTCCGAGAGCTCGCGAACACCCTCCCATGAATTGCTCCAACCCCAACCGCCCTGCTGCAGCAGTCTTTTTTTGGGGTCCTGTATTCTGTCACGGTGCACTAACTGATTGGAGTGCGGAGCAAGAATCAGAGGGAGAACGAGGAGTACATCAAATTAAAGAAATTATATTCAACGCAATACACGTAACACTGCATGTATCACATGTAGTACCATTGACAATACGATGCTGCAACTAAAACATGGAATAACATAGTTAAATCCATGACAAACAAGGGAATAGATGATACCCACCTAGGATCAATGGAACTAAACGGTTAACACCTGGAATTAAATCAACATAATCAGGACAGGAACAGGAAACTAACCAAATATGGGCAAGGAGGGCACATGGGGAGCAAAACACACACAAAACACGGAACAGCAGCCAAGATGACAACCCCCTTTCCACAAAATGTAATAATTCATAATTATAAAAACTAAAGCATGCAGACATTATTCAGTTAGGCAGAGATTATGTAACACTTTCCAGATATTATATATAACATTTGTCCCAGAAAAGCTCTGCTAAATTTATTAGTAGTCCCAATTTTATTACCCCTCTCAGTTTTTTTTATTTATTTCTAGGTTAAACAGCCATTTGAGTGTGTTGGGATGGACCTCATTGGCAAACTGACAATGACAGACAACGGCAATCGGTACTATAATTGATGACGTGACAAAGTGGCCACAGGCCTTTTCTTTAAAATCGAAATCTGCCACAGAGGTCACAGATTTACTAATAAAATCCACCAGTTTGAGGCACCAAAAAGAGTTTTTACAAATCAGGGGACAGAGTTTAGCAATAAGGTAAGTTGTGTTGTTTTTTAACTTCTACTCTTGTGTGTATCATCCCTTCATCTTTTCCCTGTTTACTTGACTATTTTATATTTGTAGCTCAGCAGACACATATGCAAGGTGCTTAACATTGAAAGGACCCTGTGAGCACCTACCGTCCACAGATGAATGTTTTTGTTGAGAGGATGAATGGGACAATACATAAGTGCCTTTCCAAATCATTTAAATCGAATTGTTTTTATGACAGCCTCATTGTCGATAAGCCCCTGGCTATGTTCTGCCCGAGCCACTTCCTGCAGTTCAACTAGTAGAATATGACGTGAAGTTATACAAGGTCAGTTACCAGAGAATGGAAATGTTGAAACCCTGAATACATTATTTATTCATTTAGAAGACACTTTTTCCAAAACGACTTACAATTTGCTCTGTTAGAAAGGGCCTGATCTTTCTGATGTTGTACAATGCAAACATGCAAGATCGAGCAGTTTTTGCATAGTGGTCTTTGAAAGTCAGCTACATTTGTTAAAGTCCGCTAACCTCAGATTAAAAACAAGATTGTCATGACCGACTTGATGGGTAATTGCTGATTCTACATTTTTTTCAATGTGCAATTCTGGATGCATGAATGTAAACAGTGTTTCTTAAAGGGTTAGCTCACCAAAAAATTTAAATTAGCCTGTTATTCTACGTGTGCCCACCGCCGCAGAGCGCATCCCTAGTTGTATATGACCGTTTCTTCTATTATCACGAGATCGACACTCCAGTCGGAGTTATATTAAAAATTGTCCTGGCACTTCTAAGCTCTATCATTGCAGTTCAACAGTCCAAAAGACGTCGTGAATAAGCGGTGCACACCTGCAATTACCGGATGTCGTCATGCATCAAAAAAGTGCGCCCCGTCAACAACCGGCTACCCAGGGTGTTGTAAATGCATATCAGGCCTCCTGTACAGAATCCATGCAATTTTGTAAGAAAAATATCCATATTTCAAATGTAATAAACACTTTTCTATCACTTTTGACATCTGTACAACGCTGAAGCCGTTTCCATGTCGGAACACTAGCATTTTAAGGACAAAAACCAGACGAATTGCTTGACATATATCATTGAAATCGATGTCTTTAGTTGCGGTACTGTAGTTATACAGCCTAAAACTTCGTCCAGCTGCCCTTGAAATCGCTTAGAAAATACGAATTCTGCGTTCTTCACGTCGTGGCCGCATCACCACCTCGGGTGTGCATTATTTTCTAAGAATTCAACAGCCCGTCTTCAGTTATTCCTTACTTATAATAACTTTTTATGTGAATATACAATTCAATGTAATTTATTCCTGTGATCAAAAACTGAATTTTCAGCATCATTACACCAGACTTCAGTGTCACATGATCCTGTTTAACAGTCAGAAATCAATTCTAATGTAGCTGCTTGAGAAATATTCGGATTATTACATCAATGGGTGAAATTGTGCTGCCGACATTATGTGTTTGTGGAAACTATGATGTGCAATCTATTTTATTTCGTTTTTTGATGAAAAGAAAGTTCAAAAGAAATACATTTATTTGAAATAGAAATCTTTGTAACATACTAAATGTTTCACTGCCGCGCGTTTTTGATCGATTTTCTTTATCTTTGGTGGGAACATGATAACAAACATAACATAGAGCTTCCATATCACACCGACAAACATTATAATGCCACGTTTGTGTTTTTGCCACCGATTTTTCGCATGTAGCTGAACGTCAAACGCCGCGGCTAAGACTTCTTTTATGTTACCTATCAAAGATGAGCCTGGTAGTTTGTCTCTCAAATATTGGTTCATAAATCTGTGTTGTGAGCACATCTTCCGTTGCCCGAGATAATGCCATCCACCTCACAGGTGTGGCATGAACCGGACTTCTGTAACACCTGTGTGGCTTGGATGTACGACAGCATGATTATTGCACATCGTTTCCGCCTTATGGTGGTCCTCTACCATAAAGGCCACTCTAAAATTGTTGCAGTTTTACAAATCACACAGCACGAATTGCCTACCAGGATGTCCCCGTCCAGTATTTGAGGGAGCGTTGCAATTGGCATGCTCGACGGTCGTAGAGTAGTCAGGAATGTCCCGCAGAGCTTTCTGCCGCGAGTGCATTGACTGTTCATTTCTCTCCACCATATCCGTCTCCAAAGGCGTTTCAGAGAATTTGATAGTACATCCAACTGGCCTCACAACCGCTTCCACGTGTAACCACACCAGCCCAGGAACTCCTCATCCAGCATCTTCACCTCCAAGATCTTCTGAGACCAGCCACCCGGACAGCTGCTTCAACAATCGGTTTGCATAACCAAAGAATTTCTGCAAAAACTGTCAGAAACTGTCTCAGGGAAGTTCATCTGCATGCTCGTCATCCTCATCGTGGGTCTCGACCTGACTGCAGTTCGTCTTTCGTAACCGACTTGAGTGGGCAAATGCCCACATTCGATGGCGTCTGGCACTTTGGAGAGGTGTTTTCTCTTCATGGATGAATCCCGGTTTTCACTGTACAGGGCAGATGACAGCGTGTATGACGTTGTGTGGGTGAGCGTTTTGCTGATGTCAGCGTTGTGGATCGAGAGGCCCATGGTGGCGGTGGGGTTATGGTATGGGCAAGCTTATGTTATGGACAACGAACACAGGTGCATTTTATTGATGGCATTTTGAATGCACAGAGATACCGTGACGAGATCTTGAGGCCCATTGTTGTGTCATTCATCCACAACCATCACCTCATGTTAAAGCATGATAATGCACTGCCCCATGTTGTAAGGATCTGTACACAATTCCTGGAAGCTGAAAACATCCCATTTCTTGCATGGCCAGCATACTCACCGGACAGGTCACCCATTGAGCATGTTTGGGATGCTCTTGATCGGCGTATACGACAGCGTGTTCCAATTCCTGCCAAAATCCAGCAACTTCGCACAGCCATTGAAGAGAAGTGGACCAATATTCCACAGGCCACAATAAACAACCTGATCAACTCTATGCGAAGGTGATGTGTTGCACTGTGTGAGGCAAATGGTGGTCACACCAGATACTGACTGGTTTTCGGACCCCCCCCCCTGGGACCCCCCAATACAGTAAAACTGCAAATTTTAAAGTGGCCTTTTATTGTGGCAGCCTAAGGCACACCTGTGCAATAATAATGCTGTCTAATCAGCATCTTGATATGTCACACCTGTTAGGTGGATGGATTATCTCGGCAAAGGAGAAGTGCTCATTAATACAGATTTAGACAGATTTGTGAAAATTTTTTGAGAGAAATAGGCCTTTTGTGTATGTAGAAAAAGTCTAAGATCTTTGAGTTCAGCTCATTAAAAAATGGGGGCAAAAACAAAAGTGGTGCGTTTATAATTTTGTTCAGTGTACTGAACTTTAAGACCATGGGAATAAGACCCGAAAGTGCCCCCTAGAGTTGAATAGTAAAATCGCTCATGAAATCAAGTTAACGACAGTTTTAACACTGTTTACAATATCCCATCGCTATGATGCTGTTCATAAATGCTGTTTGGTCCCACCTTTATTTTGTTAATGAAAAGAAAACGTGCAGCACATATTTACATATTAATCAAGTTTATATGTCGCATTAAGATGCTTTCGTTGTTCCAATCGTAAGTACATCTCTAAATTCAACCACTTCCACTCATTTGACTGGATTTCTTTCGTAGTGTAAACATGCATGTTGTAAAATTGATTAAAATAGCCACAAAAGACCGCCGTCTCCACCTACTGATCTATAGCATCTTTCCAGGTGGGATATAAACTCTGGCAGCTTATGTTGTAAGTTTGGTTTAAAGATGCAAAATGTACCAAGCACAATGTTCTCTGCCAATCCTCACTTCTAACATGCATCCACAGCATTTGGTGTGGTTTTGCAGCTATCAGAGTAGAAATTAATGCTGCTGCTCTCCTTATCTTTTTCCATTGTCTCATTTCACGTTTACATGTAAATTGTCTGAATGTGTTTTATCCAATTGATCAAAATATCTGAAAAACCCATGCATTTACCCACGCAATGACTCCCCACACTTGAAAAATAGACAGTTAATTTGAAATCCGATCAACTAAAACACATTTTAAATCCAGGTGTAAACAAGGCCCAAATCCGCCGCTATATCGGGGGGCGCTTCTGTGAACCTCAAGATTGCCTTGTTTCTGCAAGTCTTTCCACAGTGATGGCACATGAAAGTCGTTTGTCTGGTGTTATTACATGATACCCAAGATGTTTCTTGTCTGTGAAACTTTCCACAATTCCACACTGATGACATAAAAAGAGCTCCCTTATAAGTGAAAACTCATGTGGGCCTTTAGGGCTGCTTTATGTCCGAAACTTTTTCCACAGTGACCACATGTAAACGGCTTCTCTCCAGTGTGAACTCTCATGTGCCTGTTAAGGCTTCCTTTTCGGTTGAAAGTTTTTCCACATTGTTGGCAGGTGAAAGGCTTCTCTCCAGTGTGAGTTCTTATGTGGTCTTCCAAGTGTTGTTTATAATTGAAACTCTTTCCGCACTGAGGGCATGTGTAGGGTTGCTCTCCAGAGTGAATTCTCATGTGGCCTTCAAAGTGTCGTTTTTTTGTTTGACTGAAACTCTTTCCACACTGAGGGCATGTGTGGGGTTTCTTTCTATGAGTTCTTATATGAGCTTTAAGGTTTTCATGTTGATCAAAACACTTTCCACACTGTTGGCATGTGTAAGGCTTCTCTCCATTGTGAATTCTCATGTGCCTGTTAAGGTTTACTTTTTGAGTAAAACTCTTTCCACACTCAGGGCAGGTAGAAGGCTTCCCTCCAGTGTGAACGGTGTCAGCTGGCAAGAAAGTTTCCTTTCCGGTTGAAACTTCTTCCACACTGTTGGCAGGTGTAAGGCTTCTCTCCAGTGTGAAGACTCATGTGGACCCCAAGGTTTCCAAGCTGAGTGAAACTCCTTCCACACTGTTGGCATGTGTACGGCTTCTCTCCATTGTGAATTCTAACGTGTCTTTTAAGAGTTACTTCTCGATTGAAATGCTTTCCACACTGCTGGCAGACATAAGGCTTTTCTCCTGTGTGAATTCTCATGTGTCTTTTAACACCTTGCGTTTCTAAAACTCTTTCCACACTGTTGGCAGATGAAATAACTACTACTTTCTGTCTTTTCAGTCTGTGAGCAACTAAAAGTGTTTTCTTCAGTTAAGAAATCATGTTGATTCTTATATTGATCTTTCTCTTCCATTTCACTCAGTTCTTGACTCTCCTCTTTCAGTACCGTCAAGTCTAGGGCGAAAAAAGACAAATAAAAATTAACCCCAATTCAATGACACAAAGCATCAGACATTAAAACATTCAGACATGTAAGTCGTCAAACCAACATAAAACTAGATCCTATACCCACTAAGCAACTAAAAAGAGGCGTTACATGTAATCTGAGAATCACTTCCCAATGTTGCTAATTCTTTCTCACTTTAAGGCATGTCTCAAAAACTATAAAGCTGGCAATTAAACCTTCTGTTTAAAGAATTAGTTCACTTCCAGAATAAAAAAATCCTGATAATTTACTCGCCCCATGTCATCCAAGATGTTCATGTCTTTCTTTCTTCAGTCGAAAAGAAGTTAAGGTTTTTGATGAAAACATTCCAAGATTATTCTTCATATAATGGACCTCAATGACGGCCAACGGGTTAAAGGTCCAAATTTCAGTATCAAATGCTCGTCCTACACTAGCTCTGCGTTGCGCATGTACGTCTTCACGCATTCATCTCTGATTTTTTTCGGTTCAAAAAGGTAGGGTAGGGTGAAAAACTCCTTCTCATTTTCTCCTCCAACTTCAAAATCGCCCGTCATTGTTGTTTTACCCTTTTTGTATGGGACATTTGACTTTCTTTGCACATTTGCTTTGTAAACACTGGGTCGGTACTACCGCCTATGTCACGATATGTGATAGTCAATACATGAGGTGAGCTACTAGTGCAAGACAAGCTTTTGTGGTTAAAAAGTATGCAATTTTTTAGAAAATGACCGATCGTTTCGCTAGATAAGACCTTTATTCCTTGGCTGGGATCGTGTAGAGCCCTTTGAAGCTGCACTGAAACTACAATTTGGATATTCAACCCTTTGGGTCAAATTGAAGTCCACTAGATGGAGAAAAATCTTGGAATGTTTTCCTCAAAAACCTTAAAGGGGTCATGTGATGTTGCTAAAAAGAACATTATTTTTTTTATTTGGTGTAATGAAATGTGTTTATGGGGTTTAAGTTTCAAAAAACCCATTATTTTCCACATACTGTATCATTATTGTTTCTCCTCTATGCCCCAAATTTCTGAAACGTGTCGATTTTTACAAAACTCATCGGTCCCTGAAAAGCGAGGTTTGCTGTGATTGGTCAGCTATCCAGTGTGTTGTGATTTGCCGAATACCTCAAGCATGTGACAATTTCACAAAGCAAAAAGTTTTTTAAAATGATAAACTTCACATTTCAGCCTATAAATCAGAAAAGGGATCAGTCAAATGAATTAAATTTATTTAAAAACATTCCAGTCAATTATTATTTAACCTCATCACATTAATATAATCTTTGGTGTGTTAATTTTTTAGGATTTTATTGTTAATGCATTAGCATTAGCTTCTGATCGATTCACCGATTTGACACATTTACAAGCTGCATGTTTGCTGCACAAAAATAGACCAGAAGCCGTAGCAGACTGTCTTAGTGAAAATGCACTTAAGTCTCTGCCGCCAAATTCATAGCCTTTTGAAATGTAATCGTCACAGCTATATCGCAATTCTTGTGTTTACATCGCCAAATTTAAGACCGCTGGAAATCATAATTAAGACTTTCTTGTACTGTCGTGGCAATTTCTATTACAATGAAGGTATGAGACAATAGTCTTTTAAAGATTTATTTTCTTGCAAGAAAAGGTCAACAGTCATACAGATTGGCTGCAGAGTGCGACCCAGAATTACACTCTGACTCAGAATATCCTAATCAAACCAGGATGCTTCCATCTCATCCAATTATAATGCATGTTCAACATATGTGTTCCCTAAATGCGCTTCTAAGTATTAAATTTAAGCGAGTCATTTCTACTCGGCTACAGGACATGTCTAAGAACTAAAATAAATTTTGGTCTCACACTTGGCCATAAAATTTTATACAACTTTTTAAAGGGTTAGTTCACCCAAAAATGAAAATTAGGCTGTGTTTTACTCACCCCCGAGGCATCCAAGTGTATATGACTTTCTTCTTTCAGACGAATCCAGTCGAGGAGTTATATCAAAAATCGTCTTTGAACTTTCGAGCTGTTTATTGCCACTCAGCGGGTGGTGTTGCATTGCCTCAGTCCAAAAGAACTTAAATAAAAATCGCACATCCATAAAAAAAAAAGTGTCTCCGCATGTGCTCCGGGGGATGAATAAAGGCCTCCTGTAGTGAATCTATGCGTTTTTGTAAGAAAAATATCCATATTCAAAACGTTATAATCACTTTAATCTAGCTTGCGCTAACAGTTGTACACAGAAGCAGTTCTGGGAGGATGACGTATGAGGTCAGCTTTGTGCATGCGCCGGTGAGTCTCGTGAAAACCAACGTTTGTTTACTGGAGCAAAGGAAGCAAAGTTTCCTTACTTTAGCAAAGGAAAACCAGTCTCCTCTTGGCTTATAGCGAAATCCTCTGACATTCTTCTTTACAAATCCTCGTTTTGTACTTCTAATTAGTGACCGTTGTTTTGTTTTGATCTCTCTGCTGCGTTTCCGCGTGCGTCACTTCTGAGCCGCGCATGCGAAAAGCCGACCTCATACGTAATTCCCCCGGAACTGCTTCTGTTTACAGTGAGCGCAAGCTAGAAAGTCATATACACACCTAGGATGCCTCGGGGGTGAGTAAAACGCAGCCTAATTTTCATTTTTGGGTGAACTAACCCTTTAAGTCCCCGTGGAAACCCTGACTATTTGAACGTGAGTTTTTTCTGTTTTTAACATAACTTTGTTTGTATCTGAACTTAGTTCTCACAAAAACTGACAAGGCTTTAAAACGCATGCAGATGTTTTGTTTGTTGTTGTAAAGGCATGGCCCTCTTCTGAAAAGGGGGCAGGGAACAGCAGCTCATTGGCATTTAATGAGACGCATGAGAAAACTGTGTTTATGCTTCCACCCAAGAAAGGTATTTACAGCATGAAATAATAATAATTACTATGAATTATTTTGAGCTAAAATGACATTCTAAGTTGTCCGCAGACACATTCTGGGAACACCTTAGACTTAATTAGACCTGTATTAAATAGTCTCTAATTTTTTTTTTTTTTTGCGGAGAAGCTGTAGTAATTTTTGAAGAATTACAGTCAACATATAATGCCCACCATTGCACAAAAACTGCTTATTAAAGTTACAAATGACCTGCTTTTGCCATCTGATTGTGGCCACATCTCTCTTCTAGCACTGTCATTTCTGAAATAGCTCCTTTTTGTAAACCTCTTGTAACACTGAGAAGAACGGCAATATTTTTCCAGAATGAGTTTGCAAATGATGTTTAAAGTCTTTTTGATGTGTGAAACATTTTGCACTTGAAAGGTCTCTCTCCATTGTGAAGCCTGTTACTTTATGTCTGAAGCTCTTTTCATACTGATTGCATGTAAATGGCTTCTGTTCATGTGATACCTAAGGTTTGGTTTTGTTGTGAAGCTTTTTTTACATTTATCTTTTCCAGATGCAGGTTTAATGCTTCTCTCTGGTATGAATTCTCATGTGGTATTTAAAGTGTCCTTTTTGATTGAAACTTCTTCCACACTGTTGGCAAGTGAAAGGCTTCTCTCCCATGTGGATCATCATGTGCTTGTTAATGCATCCTCGTTGAGTAAAACTTTTTCCACACTGACAGCATGTGTAAGGCTTCTCGCCAGTGTGGACATTCATGTGATTTTTGAGGTTTCCTTTGTGAGTGAAACATTTTCCACACTGTTGGCAGATGAAAGGCTTTTCTCCAGTGTGAATTTTCATGTGGGCAATAAAAGTATGTTTATGTGGAAAACAATTTCCACATTGAGGGCATGCATAAGGTTTCTCTCCAGTGTGAACTCTCATGTGGCTTTTAAGGCTTGCTTTTTGACTGAAACATTTTCCACACTGCTGGCAGGTGAAAGGCTTTTCTCCAGTGTGAATTCTCATGTGGGCATTGATAAAGCATGTTTTATGAGTGAAACTCTTTCCACACTGTTTACAGATAAAATGTCTCTCTCCAGTGTGAACTTTCATGTGGCTTTTAAGGCTTGCTTTTTGACTGAAACATTTTCCACACTGCTGGCAGGTGAAAGAGCTCTCTCCAGTGTGAATCCTCATGTGGACTTTAAGGTTTCCTTGTAGATTGAAACTCTTTCCACACTGTTGGCAGGTGAAATGAATTCTCGTTTCGGTCTTTTGAGCTCTTTTAGATGAGCAACTAAATGATGTTTGTCCAGTTATGGAATCCTTGCATTTCTTACACTTATCTTTATCCTGCATTTCCTTCAGTTCTTCACTCTCTTCTTTCAGTGCCATCAGGTCTAAGGTAAAAAAGACAAATAAATGTTAACCCCCAATAAACAACAGTAAAACAATAACAATGCCCAATCTGCCATTTTCGTCTACAACCGGGTGTCAAGCTCAGATTTTGATTTCACCAGTCCGTGCAGATTTGATCAGACACTTCATACTTAGAATGAATACCTTGTTCAGGTGTGTTCAATTAGAGTTGGAGCTAAACTCTCAGGGCTTTGGCCCTCCAGGAACTGAGTTTGACATCCCTGGTCTACAATATTAGAAAATACTCTTTTCAACATTGTTCAGTTTTAAAAACTGGCCATATGGTCACCATATTATTAAAGATATATCTCTCTCCTAGAGCTATTGGATCTTCAACCACATATACCACAACATTCTGTTGGATAGCTTGAGAATTATGTAGGCAGTTGTGGACAAGAAATAATATGTTTTTTGTCCTATCTATCTGACTGGTACCACTTTGTGTAAATAAAGAGACATCTCTTCAAACACAACTATGGAAAACACAACTCTTGTTTCCTTTGGTACAGTATTAACATACCTGCATATAGATCCACATCCCTGCTTGCCTGGACCCATTCCCACACATTACAGAACAATGGATCTAGCAGGTATGCAGCTTATTTTTCTGCGCCCAGGGGAGCACTCCCTCGAGGACCATACCCGTGATTTCTTGGACTAAGCAAACCACACTCACTTTCTAGACAGTTTTCTCATTACCTTTTATCGTGCTGGTCTGAATGATCCTCTAGGTCAGGTGTTTTCAAACCTGTCCCGGAAGACCCCCAGCCCTGCACATTTTGTATGTCTTCCTTATTTAATGCACCTGATTCAAATCATCAGCTCGTTAGGAAAGACTGCAAGAAATACATTGGGTGTGTCTGATGTGCAGGGCTGGGGGTTCTCCAGGACAGGTTTGAAAACCACTGCTATAGGTACACAACTATCCTTGTTGGTCCTCAAGGGACATTTGAGCCAATTGGTTCCTTCTCACTGTTGGGGAGGTGGGGGAGGCAAGGGACTCTTCCCAGTTTTGGGGGGTAGTTATGTGCCTCAAGCTTTGGGGACATGGTGCTTGGTGCCACTTATGTTAATCAAGCCTGCCACCCAAACTCGGTACTGGCACAATATTGGGGGAGTTCAGTGGGCGGGACCCTCCATGATGTTGGTAGAGGGCTGCCACGCCAGACTCTTCGTAACCACAGGGCTGACCCCAGTCTCTTCAATGGGACTATTGGCCACCACGTCAGAGCCTCTTCACATCATTGCTGCCACTCCAGAGTCTCCAGCCATCATGGACACCAAACCAGTTTTTCCTAGTGTTATAAACGTCACATCTGAGGCTACAAGGGCTTGCAGCTTGGCGGAACCACCACTGATGTCCGTGCGAGCACTTGGTATCCTGACATCCTCAGCATTCTCAAGCCTGATGGCCTCAGCAGTTCTTCCACCGTCTGCTGCCCTTTCCAGTGATGGTGGTCACCATTTTGTGTCTGGGTTGTACACACTTCTCCTGAGGCGGCGGTGAACGCAACAGAACCTTCCGAGGAGGTGGCAACCATCCCTGAGCTCTCTGCCTGTCCTGTCATGGCCATGGAAGCCATTTCTGAACACTTTCTCTTTGCTTTCTGTGACAGTTCTGCCTGCGTCGCCGCGATGGTCTTCCGCTCTGCCTGCTCCGCCTTTGTGGTCTTCTGGCTCCACCCTGGTCTTCTGTTTCACCCACGCAACCAGATCTGCTTGCTTCGCTCTGGTCTCCTGCTCTGCTTGCTCCATCCTGGCCACCCGCTCTGCCAGCTCCATCCTGGTCACTTGCTCCACCACAGTCTCCAGGCCCTCTTACACTCCATATGCTGTGCGCGGTTGTCATAGTGACACTCCTTAGTTGCCCTAGCCACTCAGTGGACTATACCCACTGCCTTGTTAGTTCCCATAAATAACTTGTTGGTCCTTTTGTTCTCCCTGTATATAGCGAGGTGTGTCCCTTGTGCTTTGTTACAGCTGTTTTTGTCATGTCTCTGTTCATGTTGTTGTGTCCTTGACTTTTGATTCTTTGTTAAATTAATAAAATTACTTTATATCGGACACATGCCTGCTTGCCTGGATTATTCCCCCACAGACTTATACACACACACACATTATATATTATCTATATATATATATATATATATAAAAAAAAAAAAAAAAATATATATATATATATATATATAATACATATTTATTTTAGGGATGTCCACAATTCTCGATATAACATCAAACCATTCGATATGACATCCACTGTTCAATATGCGTTTGGGAATTGCAGATTTTAAGTTTTGCGTTTAAATAATATTTGTGTTTTATTTTTCTCAGAATTGGCTGTGTTTGTGCCTGTGAGTTCACATGCTGAGATGAGGAAACACCCCCCCCCACTTATATTTGAAAAAGCAACACACGCTGAGCATCTTCCCTTATAATGACATGCAATGATAATCCTTTCTAAACCTGTTGTCCAACAAAAGAGAACATTATAACTTTACTTCACAACATTAGTCAAGTCTTTGAAATAACTTCCTTTTGTGATCTGATGTGGCTTCTTGTCACAGAATGAGGCAGAAAATTCTACACTGTAATAAAGGCTATGCCAATTAGAAAAGGCTTGAAAAACACACAAACCAAATTGTCGCGGGAGAGTGTTTATTGTCCTTAGCCTACATTTCATCATTCAAAACATTTAACGTTATATCTTCTTTTATTCATTACAGCGATTAGCTTTGTCAGATTAGGGAAATTTCCTGGAACGTCATCAGTGTTACTTCTATGATGCATATGTGGATTTTCTGCGCGAGGGCATCCAGTATGAATGAAACACATATTACATGTGTTTATAGCACTCAATAATGGCCAATCCATCCTATTTTGGGTAACAATCAGAAAAATAATACCGCTCTCAAAAGAAATGTTAAGCAGACATATAAAAATCGACACTTTTTCCAGTGTACAGAGGTTTACAGTAGTTTTTTGTTGTTAATTTGTTGCAAAAAAACACTCTGATGTGCCAAGCCATCAGAACCGAAAACCGTGGTTAAAAACCGAGGTACGTATTGAACCGTGGACTAACTGTATTGTTGCATCCCTAATATATATATAATATATATAATATATAAGAATAATATATAAAAAACACCAAATAAAAACTATATTTGCAAAACACACCATGTTTGAAGACAAAGGGTTATAAACTTTGCCAGAGGAAGGACACTTTCTCATTGGTTCACTTGCCTTCTGAGGGGTGTGACATCCTCACACTGTAAAAGATCACTGATCTCAAGATCAGGGCAGTTTGGAGTTCTAGGATTCTGAATATCCAAGAGAAGATGCTTAACTAAATGTCTTTGACACACCTTAAACTTGTGCCAGACTCTGGCCAGGTCTTTCCATTCATCAAAGATCCTGTGATTCATCAACCAACTTCATCAAAAACCAACTGGAGCCTTAAATTGGATCAGGACTCTCTCTCAAATAGGTGAGCCATGCAAGAATCAAGCTTTACACCTTCACATATCCTTTACACCTTTTTCTGTCTGAACTAAGTAAATGGCTGTAGATTTGCTCAATATCAAATTCTGCCATAACTTCATACTTTTATTCTTTACTGCTTAAGTTTGAAACCTTTTCCTATGCCAACTGTGTGTATGTGTGTTTTTAAATTATCGCACTTGAGGTTATTCATTGTTTTTTGCTCATAACTGGAGTCCCTAATAATGCAAATTTTGCTATGTGCTCTTAGTATTGTACCATAAAAAAGTTGTTTTCCATAACCAGGAAATTAACACTTCTTATAGCTGATAGAAAGTTAAGACTGAGACATCAAGTGAATACTTACAGCTCATCTATTTATAATTAATTATAGTTAATATTTTATATTTACCTTTGAGCTAATTTGCTACAAGTGCCACAGGGCTCAGTATTAGCTCCTCTGCTTTCAGAGGTGTAAAAAGTGTAAACCTGAAAACCATACTTGAGTAAAAGTACAGATACCTTAACAGTGAAAATTATTCCACTACATGTCACAAGTCACCAATTCCAAAACAACTTAAGTAAAAGCCTTAGAGTATCTAATTTTAACAGTACTTATATAAAATACTTAAGTGTTGTATTTATAAAAACTCCCCTCTTGCTCCTTCTGTCTCCTCACTGAGGCATACCTCAAGTAAGCAAGGTTTGGGTTAATCAACCCAGAGTTTAGCAGATGGTAAGTTAACCCTGATTTCTGAAATACCCACAGCTGACTTTCAAAGACCACATTGCAAAGACTGCTCGATCTTGTAGGTTTGCATTGCACAACATCATAAAGATCAGGTCCTTTCTAACGGAGCATGCTGCACAAATTCTTGTTCAGGCCCTTGTCATTTCTAGGCTGGATTATTGCAATGCTCTTCTGGCTGAACTTCCGTCATTGGCAATTAAACCTCGACAAATGTTTCAGAATGCAGTGGCACGACTGGTCTTTAACGAGCCCAAATGGGCCCACGTCACACCTCTCTATTGGCGCTTTTCCACTGCATGGTACGGCACGGTACGGCTCGGTACGGTTCACTTTTGGGGTGTTTTCCACTGGGTACAGTACCTGGTACTTTTTTTGGTACCACTTCGGTTGGGGTTCCAAGCGAGCTGTACCGTTACCAAAACGTGACGTGTAAACTCTGCTGATCACGGATTGGCCAGAGAGAATCGTCACTACCAGCATCACTGAACTTGCGACACAAACACAAAATAACCGCTAGATTTAAATCAGCACAGCTGGAGGGATCGAACGCAACTGTTTTGAACAAACGCTGTTTTTTTGTAACATCCAAAAAATGGCTTTTTTGTGGTCTGTTGAGGAAGTACAGACGTTCCTCTCGTTGATAGCCGAGGAGCGGATCCAGCGAGAGCTTGATGGGGCGACGCGGAATGAAAAGGTTTTTCAGGAGGTCGCTCAGCTCTTGGCACGCACACGGCTACCACCGGACCTACAAACAATGTAGGGATAAGTTTAAAAAACTGAAGAGCGACTTCAGAAGCATAAAGGACCACAACAGCCGGAGTGGTTCAAACAGACGATCGTCGAAGTGGTTTGACCAAATGGACGCAATCTACGGAGGTAGACCAATGAGCATTGGGAGGGAGGGTGCCCAGGTCGTGGATGGTACGTTGTGTTGTTAACTAAAATCTAACGCTTGAAAGCTTAACTTTATTGACCGTCGATTCCTATTTTATTTTTTAATTTTCACTGTAAAATCATGGCAATGAAGCACAAAGTCCTAGTAGCTAACAGTTAGCGGTAGTGCTATTGTTCATGATGTTCTGGAGTTGTTGTTGCTGTTTTACTTTGTGTTGCAGTAATTTGTGCATTCCCAACTGATTGTACAAACTTTTCAGACTCATTGTCCACGATCGATTCACTTGCACTTTCTCCATGCAACGACGACGACTCTTCCCAGCCAGTGATAGCAGCGTCTCCACCACGACCGCCAACACCATCAACCTCAACCTCCAGCTGCACGACGACACCGCAGCGTGTGGTCACAGGTATAAAACAAATTTGATGTATTTCATATGTCATAATATGTAAATATAGGATATATATCGTTATATACCTTGTCATGAATTCCTGTTGCTTACCATAAATACATTATTGTTAGCTACTGTAAATGTAATGTTAGATCATTTAAGCATGTTACTGTACAGTTCTTTCATAAATGAATGTATACAAATCCACAGTAAAGAAAAACCTCCCATTTCCAACTATTTTCTTCATTTTGGACCAGGCAAGCGAAATGGAGCCTGCACCATCAGGAACATCTTGCTGTGTTAAGAGAAATGCAGGTGGCAGACATTCAGCAACAGGAACTGAACCGTGCCCAGAGGGAGCACCACTTGCAGATGGTATTTGAGGCCAGACAAGCGAGGGAGCAGGAAGCGGCCTTGAGGGCAGAGGAACACTCTCAAACGGCTGCTTTCAATCAAGCATTCCTCAACGTTATGGGAATGTTTGTCCAGGCAATGAGTGGCCGAAGGGAATAGAACTCTCTGGCCAAATAATGCCATAGGCATTTGTGTTTTTGCACCTTTTTTTAAATGTAAATTTATTTTTGTTGTATTTGTCTATTGTATATCCGTTTTGCACTACATACATTTGCACAATGTTTAAAGTTTGCTGCTTACATTTTCACTTACATTTTTTTCATGTATATCAGACAATTGTTTACAGTTCTTGCACAAGGTACACTGGCACATTGTTTAAAATTTGCTTTTTATATTGTAATTTACACTTTATGCCTTATGTATATGCTTTTTGTATTTTATATTTTTAGAGTAGGTTTCCTGTTTATATTTTTACCTTTCTTTGTTTTGCTTCAATAAAAACTATGATCAAATAAGTGTACCGCCTTTCTATATTAAATATTTTATGAGCAGGTAATGTATCTCTTGATAAAGAAAAATGATTAATGCCATAATGATACAAACCAAGACATAAAAAAAAAACAAGGGATACATTTTAAACTTTGAAAAATTGTACAAAACTTTATTGAAAATTCACTTTACAGAACAGGCTACATGAATAGTTAACTATTCAAGTAACGCATGAGACCTGCACGAACATCCCTGCCATCCTCCTCTACAGCCTGTGGCACTGCCACCACGGTCTCTGCTGCTGGTGGTAAATCCCAAGCATTCACATAGGCCTCTCCATGACTCTCACAAAGGTTATGTAGAGCACAACATGTCAGCACCATGGATTTCACAAGGTTGACAGCACAGTCATTTCTTTTTATTAGGCATCGCCATCTTCCTTTTAATCGACCAAAGGCATTTTCAACAACTACGCGTGTTCTGCAGATTTTCATGTTGTAGACCTGCTGTTCTGCTATCAGGTGTCCAGTGTCAATGAATGGTTTTAAGAGCCAGTTCTGCAAGGGATAGGCAGAGTCTCCTAGGATGTAGTAGCCAGCAGTCACCCCACATATGTTTTTGGTGTTAGCTGGTATGTGGTTTCCACGGCTTGACAACTCCCACAGTGTTGACAGTCTCAAAACCCGAGCATCATGCAGGCTTCCAGGCAGTCCTGTGAAAACATTCCAGAAAAGTCCCTTTCCATCCACAACACCTTGAAGGATGATGGAGTGCCAGCCTTAACGGTTGAAATAGTCACAGTGATATTCCTCTGGTGCTATGATGGGGATGTGTGATCCATCAATAGCACCAATACAGTGTAGGAGTCCCCACCTGTTCTCAATGTAGGCAGCCATTTCTTTAAACTTTTCCTGATCAGGATAACGAATTTGCTCTGGTACCAACAGGGTTTCTGCTGCTGCACAGAACTCCTGAACACAACGACACACAGTTGTTATGCTTACACCAAAAAGATGTCCAACACTTCTGTACTCAGCGCCGGTTGCAAGCTTCCACAGTGCGATGGCTACTCTTTTCTTTAGAGGTACACACATGCGGAAGTTCGTGTCCTGTCTCTCCATCGCTGGACGCAGTTTGTTGCATAAGTGGATAAATGTTTCTTCGGACATTCTAAAGTTCTCCAGCCACTGAGTGTCTGTAAAACCGGGAACAATCACATCCCACCACTCTGAAGCTCGGTTAAACGTCCAAACAGATGGTCTGCTGCGGCGACTTTTTTGCGAAACGTGGAAGCTTTGTAATACACAGAATACGCATTTTAATATGTTATACTGGCAGTTAAGTTCATTATTTGCTTTGCGACAGAGATAAAAGTTAGCTAGTGATGTGCTTTTAGATGCTTACCCTTGCGCGCCGTCGAGCAAACGAAGTGTTGTCGTCGTCTGTGTGTTGTTGTAAGAGTTCCCGAACTCTCTTGTATTTTTTAGCTGTGTTTCGTTTGGCTGCCATCAGCCTCTTTTGAAACAAACTCCTTCGTCTTGCAGTTAAAAACATCCACATGCCGAGAATGAAGAACACCATTCCATCGATATGCTCCATTGTTGTGTGTTTGTGACGCGTGATGCTGAGTCGCGGCAGTATAGGCGGCGCAACTATAACGACATGTGAGTAATCCCGCCCACTCTAATGCGGTACTAAACTGCAGTGGAAACGCAAACCGAGCCGAGCCGAGCTGTGCCGTACCATGCAGTGGAAAAGCACCACAAGTCCCTGCACTGGCTACCAAGTGCAGCACACATCAAGTTCAAGACACTGATGCTTGTATATAGAACAGCCACAGGCTCTGCAGCACCCGTCTACTTCCATTCACTACTACAAATCTACATTCCCTCCAGAAGTCTGAGATCTACTAGTGAGCGACGCCTCGTGGTACCATCACAGAGAGTCTCAAAATCACTTTCCAGAACATTCTCATCCACTGTTCCTTGCTGGTGGAATGATCTTCCCACCCCTAACCGGAATGCTGAATCCCTGACAATTTTCAAGCGACAGCCGAAAACTGAAAAACTCATCTTTTGTAACATCTGACTTCATCTTAAAAGAAAAAAACAACAACTTTGCTTCTAGTAGCTCACAACTCGCAGATTTAGGAGAACATCTTAAAAATAATGGGCATCAGTCTTAAATTTAGGACTTCTAAATTTTTGTTCTAAGAGTATTTCACAAAGCGTTTTTGTGCTAAAACTAGCTCCTAAATCTGTGAAAGGTTAGGAGTAGTGAAGAGGACTCCTAAGTCACTAAAACCAAACCACAAACTATTCCTAAAATGGCTGTTGCCAGCAATCTACCTCGGAATATAAACATTTTAGAAACATTTGACGATAATGAGCTTTTAAAAAGGTATTGGCTTTGGTTTGGAGGTTATCCCAACTCCAAATTTTTAATTATATCCTTAATATATAGCTGTTCTCGCGTCCAGTTTGGTTTCTTTTATGTTTTGACTGTTTCTTGTTTTTTGTAAAAACTAATCCCCCAGCCATGATTATTCTACTCTGCTAATTAAAAGGCTGTTTATATGCATATTACCAAAATTTTATTAGTCGCAGAAAAAAAAAAATCCACAGGAAGTGGTGAGGGATGTTTTTTTTCATTAAGCGCCATCTAATGTCAGGAAGTGAATTTGCACGTTCACTCGGCTCATCACCAGCGAAAATCGCTTGGTATGAACACAAAAGACGCGTCGAAAAACGTTGGCGATAAGCACTGGTGTGTACGAGGCTTAATGCTTAAAATGAACGACTACTATAGTCGACCAGAAAAATCTTTAGTCGAGGGCAACCCTAATGCATATTGACTAATTGTTTACGAGAAGCATAAATATAAGAGGCTGACAATTAGCTGAACATACTTGTTTAATTAGTGACACTTAACCTGCAGGCTCTTATGTGCTGGGCAATGACATTTTTATTTTAAACCTTTATTTGAATATGGCAGCATAATATTGCATTCTACAATATTTCTATGAATAAATCTCTGGCAGAGACTATCAGCCAATCACTGTGTGCATAGTTAGTAAGCATGCTGACATCATCCATAGCAACAAGGTCAGCCCCGCCCCCTTAATCTTAGCTTAAGACTTCTCTCTATTCCTTAGTAAAAGTTTGTCTCAGCAGCTTTGTGAATAGGTTAAGAGAAAACTCTTTGCTAAAAACTTTTACTGCAATTTAGGAGAACTCTTAGAGGTGAGATCAAATGTTTTGTGAATACGGGCCCTGAAGTACAAATGCACGGATTCTTTTTTGCATGAGCAATTTATGATATATTAATGCAGAACAGAACATTTTTATTTGCAAACATGGCTGTGTTTGTACAAATCGCTGCACAATCATTTAAAGGGGTCATATGATGTGATTTCAATGTTTCCTTTCTCTTTGGAGTGTTACAAGCTCCATAAGAAAGTCTTAAATCCAAAGAGATATTCTTTATAAAGGTTAAGAGTCAGCCACGCCTACCTAAAACAGCTCGTTCTAACACGCCCCCACATATCTACCTCACTATGTGGGAAGATTTGCATAACGCCGCCCAAATGTTCACGCAAAGAAAGAAGGCGTAACTAATCTCGCTGTAGTATTGTTGCCGCCGCCGCCTCCATGTCGTGAAGGCGCTGTGTTTTTTTTCGTTGTGAAAGCAAAACTACTTGTTTGGTCTTCCAAAAGAGGACGATTGCTAGTCAGGCTTGGAGCGAGCCCCGGGCTGGTCGTGAGGGAAACATCAACGGCACGCGGTGGATCACAGGATCGCTTTCACGTGGCGAAGCAGAGTCAGCCAGGGGGAGTACACATGTAGTTGCACAAGACCTCTTTGTCGAATCAGATGGGTGCCGCTCACTCAAGGCACTGTGTGTTTCATTGTTAAAGCGAAACTAATTTGTTTGGCCTTCAAAAAGAGGACATAATGTTTCTATAAAGTGCGGCAGTTCCAACCTTGCAAGGACAGTCTGGCACTTCTGACTCACAGCCTGTAAGTAAGTTTTTTTATACTTAAAGAATTTGCTACTGACGATTCAAACGTGAGTTTTGAGCAGTGTAGAGTAGCGCTTGTTGTTTGTCATGTCTCCGATCACAAATGCAAACATGGTTTTATGTTTACGCGGCACGATGCAACGCAAAGTGTAAAAAGACAGTATAAGTCATTACAATCAGTAATTATGTCCCCACTGGACTGCCAAACAAGCGTGCCTCGTTTGTATGGGTTAATGGTTTAGTCGCGCGGGACCACATGGAAATTCATAGACCGATATGGAAACACAGTATGGTGAGGGGCGTAACATTTCCGTCACACGCTTGAGGTATTCGGCCAATCACAACGCACTGGACAGCTGGCCAATCACAGCACACCTAACTTTTCAGAACGATGAGCTTTGTAAAAAAATCGACACGTTTCAGAAAGGCAGAGCATAGAGGAGAAAAACAATAATGTACAGTATGTGGAAACTAATGTGTTTTTGAACCTTAAACCAAATAAACACATTTCATAACACCAAATACACAAAATAATGTTCTTTTTAGCAACATCATATGACCATTTAATCCCGACGTCCACACACTCAAATTGAAAGGCACTTGTTTGTGGTTACTAAGATAAATGCATAAAATGTATGCAGTACATGGACAATTGTGCGTGCATCAATTAATCATTTTGAGTCTAATATCATCCCATAGGAACCTTAGTATGTAATTAAGTAATGTTATGTACATGCAAAGTAATCCAACTGACATAAAGTGAAGTAAATCCAACTTTTTTTTTTTGGTGTGTATTTATGTTCAGGTATGTTAAGGTTAGTATGTAATCACTCACATTTAACGTTATGCTAAATAAAGTTTTTGTTAGATATTGTTGCATAATTATGTGATGTTAATGTAAGGTTTCCATAGTTTTTTGTTTTTTTTTACGTTTTTGAATCAAATGTTATACAAAATAACAGTTTTTGTTTAGGCTACTTGTGCATTGTTTTCATATCTCTGTCTGCAGAGCTGGACATTTAAATAAGGATCAAATGAGTGAGTTCAGCTTTGAGAATGAAAACCAACCTGTTTGTTATAAGTCTTCTTCATGTCACTGGAGTGTTTCACTCTCCTTTGAATAAACGCAATCTCTGGTCTTCATCAGTCTCTGTTCCAGTTTTATCTTCATGTTTGAATGTTTCTTCAATCTTCACGTCTTCACTCTCCTCTTTAATAAACTCCATCTTTATAATAGTGTGTCACGTGGATCTCAGCTTCAGCAGGAGGTTTTCTGTAAGATTAAGATGCAAATAATTAATAAAGAAAAATACATGCAAACTAAATCTCGTCTTAAACGGCTCCCTAATTCAGTGGCAAGTGCACTGCTAAGTAGGCTTGCCAATAATAC
>JADLZN010010653.1:0-20000 GCA_018155175.1 Sinocyclocheilus anophthalmus | reverse complement strand
TATTGTAATGTAATTCAGCAGTGAAACACAAATACAATCATTTAACAAGATAAAAATGGTTTTCCCTGTTGAAAAAAACAGCATATGCTGGTTAGTTATGTTTTGACACTGGGATGCTGGTTTAAACTGGTCCTTTGCTGGTTTATCTGGTCATTTGCTGGCAAATGTACCAGCATAAACCCGCAAAGGACCAGCTTAAACCAGCAAAGGACCAGCATAAACCAGCAAAGGACCAGCATATCCAGCAAAGGACCTGCATAAACCAGCAAAGGACCAGCATAAACCAGCACATGACCAGCATAAACCAGCAAAGGACCAGCATAAACCAGCAAAGGACCAGCATAATCCAGCAAAGGACCAGCATAAACCAGCAAAGGACCAGCATAAACCAGCGAAAGGACCAGCAAAAGGACCAGCTTAGACCATCTTAAACCAGCAAAGGACCAGCTTAAACCAAAGGACCATCTTAAACCAGCAAAGGACCATCTAAAACCAGCAAATTAGCCATCTTACCAGCAAAGGACCATCTAAACCCGCATAACCAGCAAAGGACCAGCTACCAGCAAATGGGCCAGCAAAACCCGCAAAGGACCAGCTTACCAGCAAATACCAGCATAACAGCAAAGGACAAGCTTAAAACCCGCAAAGGAACCAGCTTTAAACCCGCAACGGACCAGCTTAAGCCGAAAGGACCAGCATAAACCAGCAAAGGACCAGCATAAACCAGCAAAGGACCAGCATAAACCAGCAAAGGACCAGCTTAACCAGCAAAGGACCAGCTTAGCCAGCAAAGGAACAGCATAAACCAGCAAATGCCAGCATAAAGCAGGCAAAGGACCAGCTTAAACCAGCAAATTACCAGCATAAACCAGCAAGGACCAGCTTACACCAGCAAAGGACCAGCTTAAACCAGCAAAGGCCAGCGTAGGCCAGCAAGACCACATAAACTCAAATGACCACATAACCAGAAAAGTGCCACTTAAACCAGCAAATTTACCCCACCCCCCCCCAATAAACCAGCAATGGACCATCTTAAACCAGCAAAGGACCGCTTAAACCAGCAAAGGACCAGCAACCTTCAAAAGAGGACCAGCTTAGCCAACAAGGCCCAGCTTAAACCAGCAAAAGGACCAGCATATACCAGCAAAGGACCAGCATATACCAGCAAAAGGACCAGCATATACCAGCAAAGGACATGCTTAAACCAGCAAAGGACCAGCTTAGCCCGCAAAGGACTCATCGTAGCCGCAAGGACCAGCATAACCAGCAAAGACCCTCTTAGCCAGCAAAGGACCGCCATAACAGCAAAGGCCCAGCTTAAACCGCAAATGACCCAGCATAAACCCGCAAAGGAAAGCTTAAACCAGCAGGCCCAGCTTAAACCATCAAAGGACCAGCTTAAACCATCAAAGGACCATCTTAAACCATCAAAGGACCATCTTAAACCATCAAAGGACCATCTTAAACCAGCAAAGACCAGCTTAAATCAGCAAAGGACCAGTTTAAACCAGCAAATGACTAGCATAAACCAGCAAATGACCAGCTTAGCCAGCAAAGGACCAGCATAAACCAGCAAAGTACCAGCTTAAACCAGCAAAAGGACCAGCTTAATCAGCAAAGGACCAGCATAAACCAGCAAGGGACCATCTTAAACCAGCACATGACCAGCATAAACCAGCACAAGGACCAGCATAAACCAGCAAAGGACCAGCATAAAACCAGCAAAGGACCAGCTTAAAACAACAAAAGGACCAGCATAAACCAGCAAAAAACCAGCTTAAACCAGCAAAAGGACCAACTTAAACCATCAAGGACCATCTTAAACCAGCAACGGACCAGCTTAGCCAGCAAAGGACCATCTTAGCCAGCAAAGGCCAGCATAAACCAGCAAAGGACCAGCTTAAACCAGCACATGACCAGCATAAACCAGCAAAAGGACTAGTTTAAACCAGCAAAAGGACCAGCTTAATCCTGCAAAGGACAGCATAAACCAGCAAAGACCATCTTAAACCATCAAGGGACATCTTAAAAACCACAAAGGACCAGCATAAACCCAGCAAGGACCAGCATAAACCGCAAGGACCAGCCTTAACCAGCAAAGGACGCACTTTAAAACCAGCAAGGACCAGCTTAAATAAACACCACAAAGGACCACTTAAACATCAAAGTACCAGCTTAGCCAGCAAAAGACCAGCTTAACCCAGCAAAGGACCAGCTTAGCCAGCAAAGGACCAGCTTAAACCAGCAAAAGACCATCTTAAACCATTAAAGGACCATCTTAAACCAGCAAAGGTCCAGTTTAAGCCAGCAAAGGACCAGCTTAAGCCAGCAAAAGGACCAGCATAAACCAGAAAGGACCAGCACAAACCAGCAAATGACCAGCATAAACCAGCAAAATGACTAGCATAAACCAGCACATGACCAGCATACACCAGCAAAGGACCATCTTAAACCAGCAAAGGACCAGTTTAAATCAGCAAAGGACCAGCATAAACTAGCAAATGACCAGCTTAAACCAGCAAATGACCATCATAAACCAGCAAAGGACCATCTTAAACCAGCAAAGGACCAGTTTAATCCAGCAAAGGACCAGCATAATCCAGCAATGGACCAGCATAATCCAGCAAAGGACCAGTTTAATCCAGCAAAGGACCAGCATAATCCAGCAATGGACCAGCATAATCCAGCAAAGGACCAGTTTAATCCAGCAAAGGACCAGCATAATCCAGCCAAGGACCATCTTAAACCAGCAAAGGACCAGCATAAACCAGCAAAGGACCAGCATAAACCAGCAAAGGACCAGCTTAAACCAGCAAAGAACCAGTTTAAACCAGCAAAGGACCAGTTTAAACCCACAAAGGACCAGCTTAAACCAGCAAAAGGACCAGCTTAGACCATCTTAAACCAGCAAAGGACCAACCTAAACCAGCAAAAGGACCAGCATAAAAAAGGACCAGCATAAACCAGCAAAATGACCAGCATAAGCCAGCAAAGGACCAGCATAAACCAGCACAAGGACCAGCTTAGCCAGCAAAGGCCAGCATAAACCAGCAAAGGACCACCTTAAACCAGCAAAGGACCAGTTTAAACCAGCAAAAGGATCAGCTTAAACCAGCAAATGACCAGCATGAACCAGCAAAGGACCAGTTTAAAACAGCAAAGGACCAGCATAAACCCGCAAAGACCAGGTTAAACCAGCAAAGGACCAGTTTAGCCAGCAAAGGACCAGCTTAGCCAGCAAAGTAACACAAACTTGTGTTACGACTACTTTTACAAATAATAAACCAGCAAAGGACCAGCTTAAAAAAGCAAAGGACCAGCATAAACCAGCAAAAAAACAGCATAAACCAGCAAAGGACCAGCATAAATAACCATCCCAGGACCAGCTTCAACCAGCAAAGTACCAGCTTAAGACCAGCAAAGGACTCTTAGCCAGCAAGGACCAGCAAAACCACAAAGGACCACTTAGCCCGCAAAGGCCAGCATAACCAGCACATGACCATCTTAAACCAGCAAAGGCCCAGCATAAACCAACAAAGGACCAGCTTAAACCATCAAAGGACCAGCAAAGGACCATTTTAAACCAGCAAAGGACCAGCTTAACCAGCAAAGGACCAGCTTACCAGCAAGGACCTCTTTACCAGCAAGGACCTCTAAACCAGCCAGGACCCACATAACCAGCAAAGTGACACTAAACCATCAAAGGACCAGCGTAGCCAGCAAAGGACCAGCTTCCCCGCAAGTTAACACAACTTGTGTTACGACTTACTTTTAACAAATAATCAGCAAAAGGACCAGCTTAAACCAGCCAAAGGACCAGCTTAAACCAGCAAAGGCCAGCTTAGATTTTTAATATTCACGTTGAATAAAATGATGCATTAGGACTTGCGTTTACTGACCTAATAAACTCTTTTGGAGTCAAGCAAAATGTCACTTCCTGTTTGTTGCTGCCGTGTGGTTTGAGTTTGAGCTCCGTCAAGTTAAGTCTTTGTCGTCTAAATTTTTTATCTTAAATCAATTTTATATACCATCCTTTTTCAGTTTTATAACGTGTGAATATATCCCCTATCGTATTCTACAACAAAAACAATCAGAGCGCTTTGTTAGCACTAGTTCTATTTTTGACTTCCGAGTCCGCTATTAGCATATAGCCCGTTAGCATTGTAGCGTGGTTGCCGCTAATCTCGCTTAAATTACTAATACTCTATTCACACACATTTTTTTACTCACTGTTACTTGCTTTAATGGCGGATGTGTGTCTACCTTTGAGTGCAGGTGAGGACACGTTCGAGATGCATTCGGTGCAGGTCGAGCTGGAGGCCGTGGAGAAGCAGATCCGTGACCTGGTGAAGAGGCAGGCCCAGCTGAGGGAGCGGAGAGCTGTGCTGGAAACATCTCGGGCTGACGCTCACAAGTTCGGGGTAAGTATACAGCGCGCTGCTATCTTTCCCACCACCTCTACTCCGTGTGTTTTCTCGGCACAGGCCCGTGCACCCAGAGCGATCTTCCCAGCTGTCCTTCACTTCCGGCGCCGGGACACCACGGACCCTGGTTGCAGCCGCAGCGGAAGACGCGAGCCCGGTCCCGGGCGACGACCTCTCCCCCTCCGCCGCCTCCGGTCTTCGAGATCTCCACCCGGAACTGCTTCGCTCCCCTCCACGATACGGAGCGCGACGCTGTGATCATCGGAGACTCCATCGTCCGGCACGTCCGTGCTACGATAGCTGAAGGTAAAGTGCGCACTCACTGTTTCCCTGGTGCTCGTGTTCTCGATGTTTCTGCGCAGATACCCGCGATCCTGAAGGGTGACGAGAGCCCCGGAGCGGTCGTGCTTCACGCGGGGCTAACGACACCAAGCTGCGGCAGACGGAGACACTGAAGAGGGACTTCAGGAGCCTGATCGAGACGGTGCGCCGCACATCGCCCGCGACGACGATCATCGTGTCAGGACCGCTTCCCACGTATCGATGAGGACATGAAAAGTTCAGTAGGCTTTTGCTTTAAATGAATGGTTATTGTCATGGTGTAAAGAACAAAAACTGCTCTTTGTTAATAACTGGAATCTTTTCTGGGAGCGTCCTAGGCTGTTTCGCGCTGATGGTCTGCATCCCAGCAGAGTCGGAGCGGAGCTCATGTCGGATAACATCTCCAGGACGCTACGCACCATGACTAGTAAGTCAAATCAATGCCCTGATGACTTTTGTTTTACCCGCTTAAATGATAGAAGTACTTTCTCTGTTTATAAATTTATAAAGACTGTGTCTGTTCCCCGAAATAGTGAGGTCTAAATATACATTTAATGCAGGATCTAGAAATAATCTGATCGTGATTAAACCAGAAAATTTAAAATAAATGAACAAAAACCATTTTTAAAGTTTGGGCTCCTAAACATTAGATCACTCTCACCCAAAGCAGTTATTGTAAATGAAATGATCACAGATAATCGTTTTGATGTACTCTGCTTGACTGAAACCTGGCTAAAACCTAATGATTATATTGGTCTAAATGAGTCTACTCCACCAAGCTACTATTATAAGCATGAGCCCCGTCAGACTGGTCGTGGTGGCGGTGTTGCAACAATATATAGTGATATTCTCAATGTTACTCAGAAGACAGGATACAGGTTTAACTCATTTGAAATACTTTTGTTTAATGTTACACTGTCAGATATGCAAAAAAATATATATTGTATATTTTGCTCTGGCTACTGTGTATAGACCACCTGGGCCGTATACAGATTTCCTAAAAGATTTGCAGATTTCCTCTCAGACCTATTGTTACTGTTGATAAAGCGCTAATTGTCTGAGATTTTAATATTCACGTTGATAATACAAATGATGCATTAGGACTTGCGTTTACTGACCTAATAACTCTTTTGGAGTCAGGCAAAACATCACCGGCCCACTCATCGTTTTAATCATACGATAGATTTAATTATATCGCATGGAATCAATATAACTGATATAGACATCGTACCTCAAAGCGATGATATTACTGACCATTTCCTTGAATCGTGCATGCAGCGTATTACTGATATTAACTATATGGATCCGCGTTATCGTCCAGGCAGAACTATTGTTCCAGCCACCAAAGACAAGATTCACAAATAAACTGCCTGATTTATCTCAACTGCTCTTTGTACCCATAAATACACATGAACTAGACGTAATGATTAGCAACATGGGCACTATCTTCTCTAGTACATTAGAAGCTGTTGCCTCCATCAAATTGAAAAAGGTTAGAGAAGAACATACTGTGCCATGTTACAACAATGATATCCATTCTCTCAAGAAAGAAACTCGTATTCTTGAGCGCAAATGGAGAAAAACTAACTTGGAATTTTTAGAATTGCTTGGAAAAACAGTATGTCCAGCTATAGACAGCCTCTAAAAGCTGCCAGGGCCGAGCATATCCACAAACTCATAGAAAATAACCAAAACAATCCAAGGTTTTTATTTAGCACAGTGGCTAGATTAACAAATAACCAGACGCCACCCGATCTAAATATTCCCTCACAGTTTTATAGTAATGACTTTATGAATTTCTTCGCTGATAAAATAGATACCATCAGAAATACAATAACAAATGTAGATTATACAGCGTATAATACTTTAGCTTCATTCAGCGCACCAAAAGATAAACTGCAGTGCTTTACAACTATAGGACAGGAAGAGCTAAATAAACTTATCACTGCATCTAAACCAACAACATGCCTGTTAGATCCTGTACCCACTAAATTATTGAAAGAGTTGTTACCTGTAGCAGAAGAACCGCTTCTCAATATTATTAACTTGTCGTTGTCTTTAGGTCACGTCCCAAAACCATTCAAGCTGGCAGTTATTAAGCCTCTTATTAAGAAACTACAACTAGATCCTAGTGAACTGGCTACTTACAGACCCATCTCAAATCTTCCTTTTCTGTCAAAAATACTAGAAAAAGTTGGTTCCTGCTGCATTGTGCTCCTTCCTGCAAAAAATGGATCTCTATGAAGAATTTCAGTCAGGTTTCATGCCCCACCATAGCCCAGAAACTGCACTTGTTAAAATTACAAATGACTTGCTTCTTGCGTCAGACCAAGGCTGTGTCTCATTGCTAGTTTTACTTGATCTTAGTGCTGCATTCGATACTATAGATCATGACATACTCATAGATCGATTACAAAACTATACAGGTATCCAAGGGCAGGCTTTAAGATGGTTTAGATCCTACCTGTCTGATCGCTACCACATTGTTCATTTAAATGGGGAGTCATCTCAATTATCACCAGTAAAATATGGAGTCCCACAAGGATCTGTCCTAGGTCCTCTGCTATTTTTCGATATACATGTTGCCACTTGGTATTATTATTAGGAAATACGGGATTAGTTTCACTGTTATGCCGATGATACTCAACTATATATCTCAACAAGACCAGATGAAACTTCTAAATTATCTAAGCTAACGGAGTGTGTTAAAAATGTAAAAGAATGGATGACCAATAATTTTCTCCTATAAAATTCGGATAAGACAAGATAATTACTTATTGGACCAAAAGACAGTACTCCGAATCTCGTGGATTACAATTTGCAACTAGACGGATGCACGGTTACTTCCTCCCCCCCCCTCTACAATCAGAAATCTGGGTGTTATATTAGATAGCAACTTGTCTTTTTAAAATCATATTTCCCATGTTACAAAAACGCATTCTTCCATCTTAGAAACATTGCCAAGTTACGAAACATGATACCTGTTTCTGATGCAGAAAAGCTAGTTCATGCATTCATGACCTCTAGACTGGACTATTGTAATGCACTGCTAGGTGGTTGTCCTGCATCTTCAATAAACAAGCTACAGATAGTCCAAAATGCAGCGGCTAGAGTCCTTACCAGGTCAAGAAAATATGATCATATTACCCCAATTTTACAGTCTCTGCACTGGCTACCTGTTAAGTTCCGTATCAGTTACAAAATATTATTACTTGCCTATAAGGCCCTTAATGGGTTAGCGCCTGCATACCTAACTAGTCTTTTACAATCCATCACGCTCCCTAAGGTCCCAAATTCTGGACTTTTGGTATTACCTAGGATAGCAAAGTCCACTAAAGGAGGTAGAGCTTTTTCGCATTTGGCTCCCAAATGCTGGAATAGCCTTCCTGATACCGTTCGGGGTTCAGACACACTCTCTCTGTTTAAATCTAGATTAAAGACACATCTCTTTGGCCAAGCATTCAAATAATGCATCTCATAATCTTTTACTGCAGTTATATCTAATCAAATGCACATTATTATTCGTTAGTTTGGGTTAAACAAATAAATTTTGATTGGTTGGAACAGCAGCTACGCTAATTATGTTTGTATTTTTTTCTCTGTCTTTTGCCACGGGATTAAATCCCGTGGTAACTAGGATTTACACAAGCTTCAGTCTGGATCTAGAACACCGGAGAAGAGATGATGCAACCCCTCAGAGGACCTCAATGATGCCAACCCTGAAACACATACAGAACTACCACATTTTGCTAAAAGTTTGATTGCATCATATAATAACTACTGTTAATATTGTTCATCGTCTGTTTAATTACGTCTTAAATTTATTTTTCCGTCTGCTGGTTCGCTGGTCAGAGGAGAACGGTGGCCCCTCCGACGGGCCTGGTTTCTTCTCCCAATGTTTTTCTCCTTCTGTCACCTATGGAGTTTTGTTCCTTGCCGCTGTCGCCTTTGGCTTGTTTAGTTGGGGACACTTATTTTCCAGCGTTATCGTTGACTTGATTTCAAAGATATTATTTAAACTGAGCTGGGCTGGATGTTGACATCACTGAATTCATTGATGAACTGTCTTTAACTGAAAAAATGAGTGTTTACTATTGTCATTTTGCATTATTGAAACTATTTTCCTAATTAATGCTGTTCAGTTGCTTTGTCACAATCTGTATAGTTAAAAGCGCTATATAAATAAAGGTGACTTGACTTGACTTGACTTAGCCAGCAAAAGACCAGCTTAAACCAGCAAAAGGACCAGTTTAAACCAGCAAAGGACCAGCATAAACCCACACATAACCAGCTTAAACCAGCAAAGGACCACTTTAAACCAGCAAAGGACCACCTTAAACCAGCAAAGGACCATCTTAGCATCAAAAGGGCCAGCATAAACCAGCAAAAGGGCCAGCATAAACCAGCAAAAGGCCAGCTTAAACCAGCAAAGGACCAGCTTAGCCAGCAAAGGACCAGCATAAACCAACAAAGGACCCGCTTAAACGCAAAGGCCAGCATAAACCAGCAAGGCCAGCTTAAACCAGCAAGTACCCAGCTTAGTCCAGCAAAGTAACACAAAACTTGTGTTACGACACTTTTCCAAATAATAACCAGCAAGGAACCAGCTTAGCCACAAAGGACCCCATAACCCACAAAGAACCAGCTTAAACCCAGTAAAACAACGGACCAGCTTAGCCAGCAAGACCGCATAAACCAGCAAATACCAGCTTAGCCAGCAAGGACAGCTTAAACCAGCAAGGACCATCAATAAACCACAAAGGACAGCTTAAGCCAGCCAAGGACCAGCATAAACCATCATATGACCAGCATAAACCAGCAAATGACTAGCTTAAACCAGCAAAGGACCAGTTTTAACCAGCAAAGGACCAGCTCAAACCAACAAAGGACCAGCTTAAACCAGCAAAGGACCATTTTAGCCAGCAAAGGACCAGTTTAGCCAGCAAAGGACCAGCTTAGCCAGCAAAGTAACACAAACTTGTGTTACGACTACTTTTACAAATAATAAACCAGCAAAGGACCAGCTTAAAAAAGCAAAGGACCAGCATAAACCAGCAAAAAAACAGCATAAACCAGCAAAGGACCAGCTTAGCCAGCAAAGGACCAGCTTAAACCAGCAAAAGGACCATCTTAAATCAGCAAAAGGACCATTTTAAACCAGCAAAGGACCAGCTTAACCAGCAAAGGACCAGCTTAGCCAGCAAAGGACCATCTTAAACCAGCAAAGGATCAGCTTAAACCAGCAAAGGACTAGTTTTAACCAGCAAAGGAACAGCATAAACCAGAAAAGGACCAGCAAAAGGACCAGCATAACCAGCAAAGGACCATCATAAACCAACAAAGGACCAGCATAAAACAGCAAAGGAACAGCATAAACCAGCAAAAAGACCAGCATAACCCAGCAAAGGACCAGCATAAACCAGCATATGACCAGCATAAACCAGCAAAAAGACCATCTTAAACCAGCAAAGGACCATCTTAAACTAGCGAAGGACCAGTTTAAACCAGCAAATGACTAGCATAAACCAGCAAATGACCAGCTTAGCCAGCAAAGGACCATCTTAGCCAGCAAAGGACCAGCATAAACCAGCAAATGACCAGCTTAGCCAGCAAAGGACCATCTTAAACCAGCAAAGGAACCAGCATAAACCAGCAAAGGTCCAGCTTAAACCAGCAAAGAACCAGCAAAAACCAACAAAAGACCAGCATAAACCAGCAAACGGACCAGCAAAAACCAGCAAAGGACCACCATAAACCAGCATAAACCAGCAAAGGACCATCATAAACCAGCAAAGGACCAGCTTAAACAGCAAAAGGACCAGCATAAACCAGCCAAGGACCATCTTAAACCAGCAAAGGACCACCATAAACCACCAAAAGGACCAGCATAAACCAACAAAAGAACAATCTTAGCCAGCCAGGACCATTTAGCCAGCAAGGACCCGCCTAACCCCAGCAAAGTACCAGCTTTAAACCAGCAAAGGACCAGCTTAAGACCAGCACATGACCAGCACATGACCAGTTTAAGACCAGCTTAAACCAGCAAAGGACCAGCTTAAACCAGCAAAGGACCAGCATAAACCAGCAAGGACCAGCTTAAACCAGCAAGGACCAGCATAAACCAGCAAAAATACCAGCAAAGGACCAGCTTAAACCAGAAAAAGAACCAGCATAAACCAGCAAAAAACCAGCTTAAACCAGCAAAGGACCATCTAAACCACAAAGGACCCAGCATAAACCAGCCCCCAAAAAAAAAAAAGGAAACCCCCCCCAGCTTAAAAACCAGCAAAGGACCAGCTTAGCCGCCCCAAGGACCAGCTTAAACCCGCAAAGGACCAGCTTAAACCAGCAAAGTACCAGCATAAACCAGCAAAGGACCAGCATAACCAGCAAGGACCACATAAACCCCAAAGACCAGCATAAACAGCAACGGACCACTTAAACCAGCAAATGACCAGTTTTAAACCAGCTTAAGGACCAGCATAAACCAGCTTAAGGACCAGCATAAACCAGCTTAAGGACCAGCTTAAACCAGCAAAGGAACATCTTAAACCAGCAAAGGACCAGCTTACCCAGCAAACAGGGGACGTCCCCCGGACGTTTCGAACGTCCGTTTAGGTCCGCAGTACGTCCGCTTTGTGACGTTCGCTGGCGGACGTTTTGAGGACGTCCACTTACGTCCGCATTTGGTCCTCTTTTTGACGTTCGCTGGCGGACGTTTTGAGGACGTCCACTTACGTCCGCTTTTGATCCGCTTTGTAACGTTCGCTGGCGGACGTTCGGAGGACATTCGTCGGAGCCAGTTTGCTAACGTCCCTGTTTCGTCCCTCATCTGACATTTCCATTACAACACTTGAAAAATCCAGTCGTCCATGTGTGGGCTTTTATCATCAGACCTGACTAGTGTTGGGGAGTAACTAAGTTACATGTAAATACATTACGTAATTTAATTACAAAATAAATGTACTGTAAATGTGTAATTACTGAAAAAATGTGTAATTAAAATTACAGTTACTTATAAACTGTTAATGATTACACAGGGAGTACATCTGATATTTTTCACACATTACATATTTAAAATATGAACCCCAATGTTTAGGATTTGAGGACACAGATAGGACACTGCTTATTCGATAACTGTTTTAAATTTGGATAGTAGGATTTATCATCCATCCGTCCATAATAAGCTCCACTTCAAGTTAGTTAAAATGCCCTAATGATAGATTTGCTTCACCTACAAGACATTAACTGATGGACTAGAGTCGTGTAGATTGCATGTGGTTTATTGTGATGTGTTTTTTTTTTTTTTGCTGCTGCTGATTAATCTAGTGGCACCCGTTCACTGCAGAGGATCCATTGGTGAGCAAGTGTAATGTTAGATTTGAAGAAACAAATTAATCCTCGATTGTCTGAGAGTGGGTACATTTTCAGCATTTTTTTTTCATTTTTCGGGTTGAACTATCTCTTCAAGCAGGCTTTTAAGTTTATATACATTTTCGGCTTTATTAAAATCTTGGTGTTTCCATTCAGCATTTTTTGTGAAATATACAAATATTCATCTAAACTATGTGAATGGAAGTCTTACCATTGAATAGCCCAAATGCAGGTTCTCTGGGAATTCATTTTGTTTATGTTTTCTAAGTCTTTGTGTGTGTGTGTAGGTGATGTCGTATTTCCCGAGTTTTCGCAAAAAACTGGTCCATTGCTGCGCGCAAAACTAGCCCAATTGAGGGGGTTCCCCGGTAAAATTTGCATTCCCGTGAGGTAAAATACACGTTTTTTCGGTGGATCCTCCCTGTAAAAATTCGCATTCAATCCACATTATTGAGGTCGCTTTCAAAAAACCCGCGCACATGTAAAGTACCATTTCCGTGGGAAACCCCAAACTCGTCACTGAGTGAGTAAGTTGGGAAGCAGGCATTTGGACCGAAGCACTGTGAGGCAAGGGAGGGGGAGACTCAAAATGTTTCTAAACTTAAAACTCAGTTTTAACACTTTTACTACATACAAAGTTATTTAAAGTTTAACACATTGTTATTTACAATACAAAGTGTGGATTTTAATAATATTTTTAGGGGGACAACCCTCAGTCCTGGGGACCAATTCCCTCATCATAAGCAATGAAGTGCAGATGTACTTACGATATAAGTTAGATATTAATTTATCATACCGTGTATGGACAGCTTAATTGATTATAAGAGGAGTTATGAGTACTTAAACATTAGCTAGACTGAATGCTAATTTAGAGTGTTCTTTCACTGTATGATTGAATAAAATGCATTTAGAATGCTCCCAAAATTCAAAATATGGGGGCAGAAAATGTATATATTTATATAATTTCATATAGTTGATCAATATCACACGAATAGTGACATTTTGTTTCGCAAAAATCACAAATGTATAAAATCAATAAGTTAATATTAAGAGACTTACCGTTTAGACACCATATCGCCTAGTTAAATGACCTGGGGGAAAAACAAAAAAAAAACTTGGTGAAATTTGTGCGTTGTGTGCTCATATTCTGGCTCATCTGCATAATGTACATAATACAGTAATAAAATTTAATAATTTATTATCACTGTCTTGAGGCAATAAACCACGTTAAGTGTTTTATTTATGGGAAATGTTTAACGTGCAGTTTTGCGCGTTCTGTAACTTGCATTCATATCCTCATCTGCCAGTATATAGTTTGCATCATCAGTAAGATCTGAGTTTGGCCTTTTAATAGCTGCCATTGTGTTAGTGCAGCCGCGTAATGTGTTTTCTTTAACAGATTTCTGAGGAAAACAGCGTGAAACCTTGCGCGTTCATTCATATTCTACATCTGCTTAACTGACGTTATAGTTCACATAATCATCAATAAAGCATTTTCTGAGATCTGATGTCTCATATCACTGTATTAGTTCACTGAGGCACGTTAGGCCTGGGACACACTAGACGATTTTCAAATCTTAAACTATTTTAAAACCATGAGAGACCACAGACATGAAGACAGTTCAACCGATTTTTAGCCTTATAATCCTCTGAACGCATACACTAGATGATTTGACCAGACCACGAGACCACACACTTATCGATTGTAGGAACGATTTCACAGTGACACGTGATCTCACGGACACTCACGAGATCAAACATGACTAGAAAAGAAAAACAAATAGAGGGCAATCAACGTTGTCAGCTAGCTCTCCTGGCGTGCGTTTTGTTTCACAGTGAAAAGCAAGTATAAAAAAGAATATGGGTGATATTCTTTGCTTTCATGGCATGTTTGTGGCTGCCACATTTCAGCTATAGAAGCACGCAACATCTGGTAGGTGACGCTTGCTCACTCTCATTGGCTATCGTGGGTATCATGTCAGAGGCAGCCCATCAAAAGTCATGTTTAATATTTACGATTTGAGTTCGGGGACGCTCCATCTCGATCGGGAGCAGATAAATAATCGTAATGACACCACACAATAGAGGATTTTTTTGGACAAAACAACGTTTGCGACGAGCCGCGAATCAGGCCACACCCCCTGATTGTTCGGATATGCAAATCGGGCTTAAAATTGGCCTTAAAGGTGCCATAGATATTTATATTTTAAATTGTTCTCTGATATCTACATAGAAGGTATGTGGCTTAGGTAAGGGCAAACAATCTCCAAAAACAGTTTTCCATGTCTATTTACAACCCTAGGTGGGATACAGCTTACGGCACTTCCCATTCATTCCTATGGTATCCGTAAACTGTGATTGAGATTGCCACACAACTCTGAATGAAATTCAGTGATGCAAGGCTGTAATGTGATTGGTTATTACGGCAGACGTGATCCAAGTTAGCCATTACGCTTTCTCAAATAGTAAGTAATATAGACCCTCTCATCTCCCTATAGTAAAATAATTTCAGTTTTAACCCCTGAATTTGTGGAAGCTAATTTGGAATGTGAAATAAAACAGACCGAAAATTGCCTGTCGGATATTATACATCGTATTTTTAAACAGATTGAATATTTTGGAAGTGAATTCTGGAAGGTGAATATCAATTATTTAATTTTTAATTATTAAAATGTGTGTGAAATATTTTGAATTGAAATATTCACAGCTTAAATAAACAACTATGTTACATTTCAGGACCTAAAAATGCAAGCCCTGGAAGTACAAGGCATTAAAATGCAAACACTCTTAATGCAATGCATTAGTTTCTTCAGTTAGTGCTATTCAACTGCTTTTTTGTCAAAGACATATGCATTATTTTTGGCTACCCCATCATATATTATCCTGGCTAAATCTTAGTGGATACATCTGACTGGCAATATAGAGTGCTAAATTAATTTTTGGTTTCTTTAATTTTTTACATTTCCAATTAGTTTCATACTTTTTCTTTCTCGGCTTCCTTTGCTCCAAACCTGCAAAAGGCTGATCCATTAGAGAAATCAAATACAGTAGCCAGAGATAATATAAGGTATTCCAACAATACAGAGAGAGAGACAGGAGCACAATAATATTTTAGCACAGAGGAGGTAATGGTCCTTTTGTTAAAGTACATTAATGCTTCGGCCATGTGCAACCAATGTTTTTGAAGAGTGAATATGCTCTGAGTTCTGCATTAAATGATTAGTTTTATGGTGAATGAAAGAGGCAAGCCTATGGATGGACCTGTGAAAGCCTATGAAAGCTGCAAGACATCCGTTCGTTAATGATTGTTCACTTGGTTCGGCAAGTGATGACTATCTCACATGACTGAATTCAGAGGGCTGTTTCTCACACATGGGATGCTCTGGTTTAAGACTGTGAAAATGCATTATACATTAGTAAACTGAAAAAAATTTAATAAAATCAGCTGTCTTCTGTTCTTCCATGAAGGTTTCAAGACAACTCCTTTAAAGTTATTTGAAGATATTTAAAGTTTTCTTAATTTCCACCCATTAATCATTAAAATGTATCTAATGAAAGAAAATAAATAAAGCAATAGGGTGGTTACTCATGAATATACTGCATGTTGTGAAACTAACGACTAGGAAGAGGAGTCACTTGAGATATAATTAATTAAATATGCAATATTATAGGCTCTTCTTCCATTAATCTGATCATTAAGATATTTATTGCTGGTTAAGTGTATAGTAAAGTGGTCAGATATAATATTTATCCCACATCTTAATGGATTATGTTTCCCAGTTTTAATAAAAGAGAAATCACATTGCTGATCATTTAACAATGCAGGATCTTGCACTTCACACTATGCTAATCCAAATCACAGCTAAGTACATTTTAGTCCCTCATTTTCATTCGCAATTTTCTTCAAGAATCAAACAATTGTCCACTTATCAGAATAATGTGACTGCATCCATCTGAAAGAAATCTTTCCCCTGGAAATACACCTTTGAGCAACAAGTTCTGCATGGTGTGGATAATGTGCTTAATTGGTGCTAACAGTAAGCATATTTCAGCTCAATTAGAATGCTATAGATTAGTTCAGACTGTTGAATGAACAGCAATTCAAACAGTGTACAACCATGCTAGATTTTTCTTCTTCTTCTTCTTCTTCTTCTTCTTCTTCTTAAACAAGCAGTCAAAAATGACAAGTGATTTACTATATGGCTAATAAACTTAAGAATACATTTAAAACAAAAAAAATACTATATACTGATTGAACACTGCAACAGTCTTGTTCCCCAATGCAAAGTTAGCTTCAGTCAGATGCATTCAATACTCTGAGACTATTTGTTTACTAAATATTCAAAATTATATTATGTTTTTGGTAAGGATTTATTTTATTTTAATTTTATATATTTTTTTTTTCCATGAAAACTCATTATGTGCTGTCTAGTCTGAAGCCGTGCCTACAGGCTGCTCTAATCAGTCAGGTCTCTTTTGGAGAGAGATTGTTATTGATCTGTTTCTATCAAAACAACAGGAGAACACAGATGTACTTTGGTCTGTTGGATTAGAAGCTGTGGACGCTGATGCGAACAAAAATGGCAAACTTTCTCACATGGACATATCATCATGTTTCTGTTAGTGACACGGTGTTTCACTTATAATGTGATCTAATGTCACTGGAGCTACACTTAAAAATTACCTTTTGAATATTATTGTTATTCTACTTTTTTTCTTATTATTTTTGTAAATCAATTTTGGTATCCCACATTTGAAGTTTGAGTCATGCTTAGCGTAAACATTTTTTTAAGAATTATTATTATTATTATTTTTAGTAGTAGTAGTAGTGCAATTTTACAAAGCACAATATTTTCATTTAAAATTAAAAAGAAAGAATGAAAACTATCATCAGCCCCTTTGGGTAAAAGAAACAAATAAGCTGTTATTCACAGCTGGCTGAAATTACAGTGTGGGTCTTGCTGCATGAAAGACCACATTACTCTGACATCAGCTCCAGTCATCTCTGCTTTGTTGTCATTTTAGTCCAAACAAAGCCATGGCTTGTATGCCTGTATATTGTGCTGGCATAGGAGGCACATCAGAAGGAAAAACAGACAGCAAAAAGGAAAACCAATGATATATGGCACTTAGAACATTATTATTATTATTATTATTTATTATTAATAATCTTGGCATTGAAATTTGAATGATGTTCTTTGGTGAGTTTTATTCTTTTATACATCAATTAAATAAACAAGTGCCATCATACTTTGATCGACTGATATTTTTGATCCAAAAAGGCTAATTTAAGTTTTTAATTATCAGTATGAAATGTTCTCTTTCTGGAGAGACTGGTGAATAATATACAGTAATTTACAGTAAGTTTTACAAGCCGTACATAACAGAACATGTTTTTGCTAATTTCAAATTCAGAGAGACAAGGACTGCTTTTATATTTTTAAAACCCAAGTTTGATTAATGAGATATTGTGAGCTGTAATCAGAAATATTTTTCTGCTGAAGATTTTGTGTGCAACTCAGGGTTTTGCCTTTCTCTCTCTCACACCACACACACACACACAGTTTTGTTTTTATGGTTTATGGGGACTCTCCATAGGCGTTATGGTTTTTATATTGTACAGACCGTATATTCTATTGCCCTTTATCAACCCTACCCCTAAACCTACCCCTTCCAGGAAACTCTGTGCATTTTCAGATTTTCAAAAAACTTAATTCTATATGATTTATAAGCTTTTGTACCTGTGGGGACCTGAAGATGTCCTCAGAATCATCGTTCTCGTTTGTAATACCTATGTCTACCCAATGTTATTTACAAATTTGTGTCCCATAACCACACTAAACATGCACATCACACACACACACACATTTGTTTCTGGGAATAGTGGGGACTTTCCATTGACTTCTATTGCTTTTATACTGAACAAACGATACTTCTATCCCCTAACCCTAAACCTACCCCTTACAGAAAACCTGTTTGCATTGTTACACTACCACAGGCCGGTCCCCACAATGTCAAAAATTTCAGTTTTACCATCCTTTTTTGGTGATATTTGGTCGCCCACAATGAGCATAAACACGTACCACACACACACACAACACACACACACGCTCACACACACTCTATCATTCGACTTTACTAATCCACATGTGGTGGCCTTACCATCTCTAGCGCTGTGACCCAGTGGAGCAGATCGACAGTGCAGTTCAATGATCTGACCTCCAGTCATGGAGAGAGAAGCTGGTTTCACTCAATTGGCAGCAGGCTGAGGCTCAGATTAACCACTGCTGCTAAAGCTTCTGTAATGCCGTGGGCATCACATGTTCAGGATCGTGGACAGCTTGATGCCCCATCATGTAAATCCTTGGTTATCGTCCTGCAAAATCTCTTACTTAATTATGATAGTCACTCGTAGATGATTTACATTTTAGGAGGTCAGATTTTTGTGTGAGGGTAAAGATTTTTTAAAATGAAAAACTCTTGTCATCATTTACTCATCCTCATGTTTTTTCAAGCCTGTATGATTCCTTTTTTAAGTGGGACACAAAATAAGATATTTTATAGAAAATTTTACCTTCTTGAAGAATGTTTAAAATGATTCTACTTTCCCATACAATGTAAGTGAGTTTTGTCCAAAACAAAACTGAACCCCACTGAGTTTCAAGAAAAGAAAACACTGGGACCTTTTTACATTATCTTGTCATGTGTTCCACAGAATAAAGACGGCCATAGAGGTTTGTAATGACAGGAGGATAAATAAATGATGACAGAATGTTTATTTTTAGGTGGACTATCACTGTAAATGTATATCTTAATACATATCACACCAGTAAAAAAAACTATTGTGAATTACAGACATCAAGACATAAAAAAATCGCTACTTGCTATATTTCTTAAATATATCCTATATGCTTAACTCAAAAGAGAAGAGAAACACAGATGGGGATATTTGTTTGCTTTAATTGCTTGTTAACTCAGACCTTTCTTTTTTTCTTTCCATGGACTTCACCATGAATAATCTCATAAAACCAAGAACTGACATTTTGTTAGTTTTAAGTTATTCTGATTTAACCACATTTGCACTTATCTTCTTACCATGACAGTTTGCCTTCATAATTCAGCAAAGAGGCCACCGCTCCAGGTCTCCATTTGTTTTGCTTTAGCTGTCCTCACTGATTCACATGGATTAAAAGAGCATTATTCTTTACAAATGTCTGTGCATACGAGAAGGGCATCAGAATTTGATTAGAATGCATTTCTGGAGGAGGGCAGTGGATGGAAGGGCCTGCATGAGAGTGCCAAATGCTTTCAGTGCCACCCCCGAATGTCAGTGCCAACTCTGTGCTGTGCAAAATCCGCTTCACGGCACCCAAAAAGATGTTGCCTAGGCGTTCATTGCAGCCCACCAGTTTATCTAACTCATTTCGTCGACTCTCTAAACTGGAGCATCCACAAAGCTTAGCTTCCTCTTTACTATTTTAAATCTTCATCTACTGTGCCATGCAGAAACACGTGGAATGGTAACCAAACAGTGAGAGAGTGAAAGTTATTGACTGATCTCATGCCACAGCACTGAAGTGAGTAGCTTTTAACCTTCATTCTGACCCTGTTTAGACAGTGACATAGAATTACATTTCAGCCAGAAACGCATGACACCAGATTGGTCACATTTATGAGGCATGGACAAAGAAAAGAGACACTGCAAGTTTGTGAGTACGCTTGAGTGCAGTGAGTATGCTTGAGTACGCATGCATGACTTCACGTTACATTACTCAGATACTGCTATCATCATCAAAGCAAATCTAATTCACAGAGTTGAAAATCATGCAGTTGCCACAGAGATAATTAATTTAGCATAAACTTAATTTTATTTATTTTGCT